>JAODAL010051567.1:0-26592 GCA_025379985.1 Phyllomedusa bahiana | reverse complement strand
CTCTGATTGGCTTCATCTTGCACATGTCATGAGGCTATGCCCTTTTTCCCCAAAATTTCTTTGCCCAGTAACCCCATGTGTCGAGCCTTTTTATCAATGAAAAGCACACTTCTTTTCCACACCAAAGTCCCCCAAACTTCGACTTCGTTCCGACCGAAATTTTCCTGAAATTCTAAACAAAATTCCACTCCGTTAGAATCAATTCGCCCATTCTAGTCACACCCTCTGTCTCCGCTCCTCCTCCTCCGGCCCCCCACAAAGCGTTCTCAGCTGCCCATGCTCTCAGAGTCATGATCATGCCTCCCCGTCAGCCCGGAGTACCACCAGCAGCATCAGAGACCCATCCTACCCCTTCTCCTTCCTCCAGTTTGACGACCTGCAGCCGTACAGGGCCAGTCTAGCAGCCAGCCTTCTGTCTTCCAGGTTTGGGAGCAGAAGAAAACACTTTAAACCCCAACCATCCAAAGCCAAAAGCCTGAATGTCGGCATTGCCAGGCTTTTGGCCTTGGAAATGTTGCCTTTCGTCTGGTGGACACAGTTGGGTTTTCCGCCACGTCTTTGGCCCTTGCCTGCCCCCAAATTACCAGATGCGAGCAGGGTTTTTCCCTTTGCCAGAAAAGCCATCCCTGCCCTGGCCAGCCACGTGCCATCTAAAATTTTTCAACCGCTTTGTCTGCATCTGTGGCCGGGAAAAGTCCATTGGGACCACCAACACTGGACTAGTAAGCACGGCCAAAGCCGCTATATCTCTGTGACAGCTCACTGGGTGGTGGGTGGATGTCTCTGGGGGTGACGGTGGCTCTCAGGCTGGCGGCGCTCTTCAAAAACCGCAGGGGATAGGCAGGGTTCTTTCCCCCCAAGGGTCCTCTGGTGGCATCCGTGCCCAGAGAAACCGGGGCCGTGTTTTGAAATTAATCTGTCTTGGGAGTCCACACACAGGTCAGGGCTGTGGACGGCTCTCCGCAAAGAGACCGAGCGCTGGCTGGGTGACAAGAACTTGTGCCGGGCAAGGTGGTGTGCGATAAACGGGCGAAATCTGCTGGCTGCCCTTAAGATCGGTAGGCTGGAGCACACCCCTTGCTGGCACATGTCATGAACTTGTGTCCAGAAATTTCTAAAGAGCTTCCGGGTCTGGACTGCCTGCTGAGGAAGGCTCAAGTCTAAGTTCGCCTTCGCCGTTCGCACCCTGCTTCGTCCCCCCTGGTGCGTTTGCAGCGTCAGCTCGGCCTCCCCATCAACGTCTCATTGTTAAAGTGGCAACACGCCTGGAATTCCCACCCTCCACATGCTCAAGCGATTGTGGCAGCAGGCAATGCCATTACGCAGTACGAAGTGCCCACATGGCTGACAAGCAGCGGTGCGGGACCTGGGGGGTGTTGACCCACCGAGAGTGGAGGCAGGTGAAAAAGAGCTCTGCACCATCTTTGCCAGTTTTAAAAGAAGCCACCAAAAATGGTCCAGTGCGGACAATGCCCTTGTCAGCATGGCATTGTGGTGATTCTTATTTTCTGGAACGTCGTGGACCCCTCTGAAACAACAGGTCCCCCAGCGACGGAGGAGGAGACGGACACAGATGCGGACATGGAGCCTTTCTCTCCGTCAAATCCACAAGGCCCGACAGTTTCACAATTTCATCGGTCTTCATTAGGCAGTGGTTCGGGGTCCAGGGCTAGTGCAAGGCAGGAGCATCAGCTCTCAGGGTGTTTATCTCAGGCAAGTCAGGGCTGTGTTGAAGCTGTCCCGGAGGAAGCGGAGGAGAAGGAGGAGGTATTCCTAGACCCCGACATTCCCCGAAGTCCCTGCCTTGGAAAGGGTTGGGCGAATTTGAGGGGAGGAGGAAGATGGGAAGATCAGTTTGCTAGTGCCCCTCGACCCAGAGGCTTGGGAAATCAAGGCTCCATCTCTCACATGAGTGCTTGGATGCCCCATTTCCTCCAACTGACCCTCGTATTAAGGCCAACCAAAATGAACAACAGTTATGGGTGGCCACCCTCCTGGATCCCCGGTACAAACCAAAACTCAGCACTTTCCTTCCACCCACCCAAATAGAGAGTAAAATGCAGGAAATGGAGACCTTGCTGATTGATCAACTGGAGAATTCTGTTGCGTCTGCTTCACGGTCCTAAAAATGTCACGGGTGGAGCAACATCAGCGACGTGGACAGCAGTAGAGTGCCAAGAAGCCTTTAGCGGCAGCAGAAGCGCAGGCAAGGTGGCAGAAGCCTAATGGGTGACCTCTGGCAATCTTTATTTACCACCTCACCAAACGCATGCAATGCAGGGCACAATCCAACACACAGAGACCAGCTTAAGATCATGGTGCACGATATCTGCTTTCTCAACCCCGATGTTTTTGGATGTGTTCGGACCCAATAGACTTCTGGGTATCCAAAATGGACAAATTGGCCCCGAGCTCGCTCGCCATGCATAGAGGTGTTGCCCTGCCAGCAGCCAGCGTCATATCTGAGCGGCCCTTCAGCACAGCTGGAGGAGTCATTACAGACAAACGCAATCCGACTTTCCACAGATTAATGTGGATCGTTTGACTTTCATCAACATGAATCAGGCATGGTTCTCTGATGATGTTGTGGCCCCAATTGCCAGGCCCACCGATTAGTTGCCGGTCTACTTCACATTCCTCTTCAAACAGAATGGTCCTTTGAAAATTTTTTTTTAAAATGATAATTTCTTTACTGCAATTTTTATTCTCTTTTCCCAACAGTTCATTTTGCTGGTTTTGCTGTGAGGAGACTGTAAAAGACAGCAAGGTTTCATGACAACAACGTTTTCCATTTACTCACTTTATCTTTAGAAGTTATCGCATTTTCAATGGTTTTGAGGTCATGTTGCTGTGAGTACAGCTATAATTATGGTCCTTTGGAACAGAAATGTGGCTTCTAAGTGGCATTTCTCCATCACAATTTTTTAATTTGTGGTGAGAAGTCATATTTATAATTTTTTGGGGCATGTGCTGTGGAGATACAGCAATAATCATGGTCCTTTGGAACAGAAAATGTGGCTTTTAAGTGGCCATTTCTCCCTCACAATTTTTAATAGTGGCTGGAGAAGTCATATTTATAAATTTTTTTGGGGTCATGTTGCTGTGAGGGTACAGCAATAATCATGGTCCTTTGGAACAGAAATGTGGCTTCTAAGTGGGGATTTCTCCCTCACAATTTTTTAAAAAGTGGTTGAGAAGTCATTTTTATAATTTTTTGGGTCATGCTGCTTTGAAATGCAGCAATACTTACAGGTTCTATTTAAAAATTTTTGTTTCTAACAGACATTTGTTCTTCACAATTGTCCAAAGTGGCTCAAGGGGGCTGCTTTGAATTTTTGGGGGATTTTGCTGTGACATGCAGCTATACTACAGGTCCTATATAAAAAAAATGTTGTTTCTAAAAAGACATTTTTCTTCACAATTGTCAAGAGTGGCTCAAGGGTGATGGTGCTGTCAGAAAAAGGAATAGTAGGACACTGTTAATGGACACATATTGCAAAATGACTTGTTTTTGCAAGATCTTTAACATGCTATCAATCCCCGTATTGAGGACAACCATTTAATACAATTAAAAAAGAGAAACAAAGACATGGTGGGATTCCTCCTATTTTAAAAATGTGTTTTCTAGAATTAAACTACTAAAAAACTTGCATGTTACAAAATAAACTTGGTAAAAAAAATCCCCTGAATTTTTACAAGGGAGGTACAGGAAAAAACTTGACCAGATGTAGGTTATTCAGAGGAATGGAGTATGGAAAAACGGACAGGAACAAAGCAGAGACAATGTCCTCCAGCACGTGGAGTAAAATGGAGAATAAGAATGCCAAGGAAAAAAAGGGCACCTGGGTGGAACAGGAGCTTTAACCACCAGTATTTCCAAGTGAAGCTCAATTGGTCCGCACTCATACGGAGGGGTAAGCGCTACCCAGGACAGGGACAGTATATGGTTGTTGATAGACTCCTTTTTCCGGCAATTTTTAATCTGTGGGTCATGTAGATTTAAGGGTCATGCTGTGGTCCATGACAGGGATAGTCTATGTCCAGTTCAACTATAATGGTGTTTGAAAGACTCCTTTTTCGGCACTTCTTAAATTGGGGGGTTATGCAGGTTTGGGGCTCATGCTGTGGCCCAGGACAGGTTTTAGTCATGTCCAGTTCAACTAAAATGGTGGTTGAAAAACTCCTTTTTTCCAGCACTTTTTAGTCTGTGGGTCAGACGGTTTAATGGTCATACTGTGGGGACAGGACAGGTTAGTCATGTCCAGTTAAAAATAAATGGTGGTTGAAAGACTCCTTTTTCCTGCACTTTTTAAATCTGGGGGGCATGCAGGTTTGGGGTCATGCTGCATTCCAGGACAGGGATATTCAATGTCCAGTTCAAGTAAAATGATGGTTCAAATCATTAATGCCTTTTTGGCACTTTGTTAACTTGTGGTCATGCAGGTTTAATGGTCATGCTGTGGTGCAAGAAAGGAATAGTGAATGGTCTGTGAGTTTTTTTCTGTGGCTTTTATAACCTAAGTGTGTTGGCTAAGATGTAGCACGTATCCATTTGACTGTTGTGGATGTTAATTCCAGCTTCTCCAGCCCTGTTTGGGTGTAAGAATGGAAGGTGTTTTTGCTCTCCAATAGGACTTTAATGGTCATTCGGTGATAATCTATCATCGACCATCGAATATCTTATTGGTTATTGCCGTTATCGACCATCGACCCGATGACGATAGTCAACGTAATCGCTCATCACTAGTATTACCAGTTGTTGGAAGGGGGGGTTTGGTGATAATGCAGATAATGCAACTACAGTGACACACAAGTAGTTACCTTGCATGTTAGATAATATTTGGTGGATTAATTCATATAAAATAATTTCTAATAGCAAAATTTGAATAGCTGTGCACTTTCGAGGACATTTAAAAGTATTGACTTTGAGACTATGTTTAGTCTGATCAGAGGCTTTATTAGTTTAAAAGTTTTTAGGTTTCTGCATATTTCTTTTTCCTTTTGTTTTCCTTGGTATAAAATTTGATAAATAAAGTTAAATTTTTTAAAATACTAATCTTTGATAGCTAAAAGGGGTTGAAGATTGCCTGTGACAAGGTTTGATGAAACCAAAATTTTTCTCTAACCCTGTCCTTTATTATAACTGTAACCAGAACCTTAACCCTCTATTAGGTTTACAGTTAGGGATAGTGTTTCTTAAAGGGTTTTAGGGGGTTAACGTTTCTTTATGGTTATGAAACCCTTCCACTGCGGCCTAACTTCTGGTCCAACATCTCATCCAATGTCACTTCTGGTTACTTCACCAGATCCCAATGTCATGGAAACTGGAAGTGACATTAAACATTGAACAGGACTTCTGACTGGAAGGTTGATCACAAGAGAACATCACTTTACTGGACAAGTAGGCTAACACACTAAAGCTCCTTAAACAACCTTACAGTAAATTAGGGTTAGGGTTACAATTATGGTAGATTTTTCGCCAAAAACTATTTAAACTCATCCAAATTGAAGCACTCAGATTCAGGTTGAATTTGACCCAAATCTGAAGCTCAACACTTATGAAACCACTTCTTTGTTGAGGTGTTCAGCAAATGAATAGTTAATTTTTAAAATTGATGTGTTGAAAGCAGGTAAAATTGGTAAGGGAAAGCATCTAAATGACTGTGATAATAGCCAAGTTGTGATGGTTAGATAACTGGGTCAGAGCAGGTTGTGTGGGTGTGTTCCTGCTATGCAGTGGTAAGTACCTACATGGAAAATACTAAGTGAAATTCTGATAGGACCATAAATGCCTAAGTCACTCAAAGTAACATTCAAATTAGTCTTAGGACCAAAGGTCTCTCAGCAAAAAGTTGTCCAGGGCATCATATGTGCCTTAGTCATAATGGGGCACATTTATCAAGGCAGTTGTGCCAGAATTCTGGTACAATTTGTGCCAAAAATAATTTCCTACATGCTTTACACCACATTTAGTATGTGTTTTAGACAGTTTCTAGACACTCCTTAAACCTGGTCACCTTCTTCGATTACTGCTTGGCTCAGTTCTGATACCCACATGCCTATTGTAGATGCTTTTGAAAAGTGAAATGGGATTAAGCTTGTCAGTGTATATGCAGCCTGAAACTCTAATTGTGTGTATTGACAACTTTCTATTATAGCCAGCAGTTTGTGCTAGTTTTTGGAATTTTACCAGATCGGCCTTTGCTTTTGACATACATCAGAACAAACCTAGAACCTGTGGCTAGTACTGTACTGTAAATATATAATGCTACTCCAAGTTACAATTTTAAAGGCTTATTCTATTAAAATGTATGCTGTCACACTTTAATTTGCATGTTTCCAGAAAAGTCTTTTTATTCTTTTTGATCAGCATTGTGTAATGAGTTACAATATAACTATTCCAATGGTACTTACCTACTATTAGTACATGGGGCTCCCGGCCTACCTGCAGCACCTCATCCGTTTCTCCCTGGCTTCTATATAGGGCATTCACATGTTGATCCTCCTTGATTAAATGGGCCAGTACATGGCACCTATCTACTCTCTGGCTTAGTGCAAGCTAACTGTGGCTTTTAAATATACCCTACCCTCTCCTCCTTGCTTAGCTCTTATTGTTCTTCCTGGCATTGAAAACTTTCTTTGGATTGACTTCTTGTATGTAACCTTTAACCTGACCCATAACCTTGTGCTTGTCCGCAGCCTTCCCTGACCTTTGGCTTCATCCCTGACTACAAAAGAACTCTACCTGCCTTGACCTTCAACCTGTTTGGCTTAGCTCCTGTCCCCACTCTTGGTACTGTGCTTTTATGTCAACCTTTATTGTATGTGACCATGTCAGAGATAGCGACTTAGGAACTTCATATCCCTGTTAAAGGGGTTATGACACATCCATTTTTACCCTGCAACTCTCCAAAAGATACCAGTTTTGCTTAGTCTGTATTGAATGGTGAAAAAATGACAGCAGATTCTATCTAAAGTTGGCTAGGCCTGCAATTCCTAAACTATGTTTTTCTAGATCATCTTGTGGCTACTGGATGAGTAGTGAATGTGTTCTTCCTGAAAGCAGGAATTATATCTAGGTATGTCTAACTGCACCTAATTATCAATTTATTAAGGGGCAATTGCTTTTTAAAACAGGGTCAGTTCTTGTTGGATAACTTTTTTTCTTCAATAAATCATTCGATCATTTAACAAGTGTTATTGTTAACAAGTTTTACAAAAATGCAAAAATATAAGAAATCAGGAATGGTGCTATCACTTTCTCAGGCATTGTATATCGAGGTCCTAGACTACAAACTGCAGTTGCTGCAGGTCTGCTTTCATTTTATATTTTGCACAAAATAACACAAAGAGGTAAAATAGAATTTCAAGATGCAATAATAAAATATAATTTTTTATGTAATACACAAAATCATATGGAAAAGCAAAGTGTCAGGTTTATTGCTTCGGTTTATATAACAGAATGGATTAGTTTGGCATAAATAGTTCTGCTTTATTTATTTGTCACACAAATCCCTGTGATTCATTGCCAATGTTATTTGAGACCCTTCTGTAGATCCTGGAAGGTGTATACTGCTGATAATACTAAATTCTATCAAGAAAGGTAGAGGGAAATAGCAATCCTTTACATGAAATAATATCATTAATGTATTGTTTGTCTAGTCATTTCCAGATTCATATTATTAAGATCTGTTAGATTTGTAGATGTATATACAGTTCATTGAAAGTTATTTGTATTGTCAGCTCCGATTTCCAAAAACAACTGCGCTTGGAAACCTGTTCCATGGACCAGCAGTACGCAGTATGTGTGTGAAAAAGAGTTCTTTTCCAGCACAGTTCCACACAAATATAGCAGATAAAAATCTAAATTTTTTTTAAGTACTTACAAAAGGCACACTGAGCAAACGCATTTGGAGCAGCTGATGTCTGCTCGTTATCATAGCTGCTCGAAACGCGTTAGCTGTTTGCTCAGTGTGTCCTTTGCACCGGCCACCTCCTCCACTGCATATATGCTTTTTTTTATGTTTAAATCTTCAAAAAATTTTTGACTTTTATCTGCTATATTTGAGTGGAACTGTGCTGGAAAATAACTCTTTTTCACACATACACAGTTCATTAACTTTTGTCACAATGTCTTGATAGTATTAGTTAAAGTTGTGTCCAGTTCAGACAATGCTCTCTGAGCTGAACAACCTAGACTAAAAAATATTCTCACAAAGCGTTGTCTAGATTGGGTGCAATTTCATCCATTACTCATTTGAGACCGGGACTGGGTCATATCTTGAAAATCAGAAAAAAAATCAAGCATAAATATTTTAAAAAGTTGTAGTCTTATGGCAGCATATCATTGCTATGGATGCATAGCTAAAACAGTAAAGAACTGATAGCTATGAGTCTGGTATATTCTTAAGGAGAGTGTGCCCCTGCCTCACCTGCACCTTCTTCCCTCAGGCCAGTAGTTGACAGTCCACTGTGTATAAGTGCATATAGAGCAGCCTATCAGTCACCACTTGATGGAGTAGGCATGGGATAAGTGTTTTTCTCATGAATATACTAGATCTAGACCAGTGTGGCTTTTCTATTCTCCTCTAAACCAAGCACCATAAAAACATTTTTTATTCCTCATTTAACCATTTATTGCAATATAGACAAAAATAAAGTTGAAGTTTGATATAGAAAGAATAAACTGTTTAACACCTCTATAGCACTTAAAATTCCATGATTATCCCACGAATTGAGAATCTTAGTAATTTTTAAAAAACCTCTGCCTAGAAGGCCAGTAGCGAGTTGTGTCCTATTGTGTATGACATCGATGAGTTCATTATTTTATTTTTTAAATTATTTTGAAAGACCATAGAAATTACTTTGCCCTAATGGGGTTGGCCTGATGTTGTTCAAAAATGAATTTAAGATACAGCTGCTTCAATAAAATAAAAAAAACATTTTCATCTTTGTCCTTTTATTGCATCATTGCCACTGCTGGCAGTCTCCCCCGCTTCAGTCACTGATTGCCTAGCACTGTTGATTTCTGAATGATGCGGTTGGGCAATAGCAGATGTTCACTGTATCTAGACATTGACTGCAGTGGTGACAATCCAGCATTTGAAAGTAAACAGAAGAACAGGCGAAAATTTTTTGTAGTTTATCAAATCAGCAGTATTTTAAATGTTTTTTTTTTTTGAAGACCTGGTAAACCCCTTGAAGCTGCCATGTCAAATTCAGGTTTTTAACTAACACATAAGCAGTTTGTACAGATTGGAAAATAATTATAAGAAAATTATTTTCCAATTTCAGATTCCATGTTTCATAATAAGCCTTATAAGCATAAAATATGGAGAATCTGCTGATGTCTTTAGGTCTTCATTCATATCAAAAGTAGATGTAGGAGCCCAAGTGAACTAGAGAAAATATTTGGGGACAAATATTTGTATTATTTTCGTACGGTATATTTTTGAATTTCTTTCTAAGAGCATGCTCACACATCACATTTTACCCGACTGTCAGTTGTTTTTGGTCTGGAGAAGGAGGAAGCAATAGGTGTTTCATAGCTTTTATCAGTTTTTATTGAAAATGTAAAGTACAAAGATTGTATACAGTAAATATTTAGATTGCACATGCTCTTGATGTGGACATCAGTACATGTTATCAAGATTGCTGATTATTGTTTTGCCATCTGTGACTTTATGGGCATATTATATTTGTTTTATACAGTCACAATTC
This sequence comes from Phyllomedusa bahiana, assembly GCA_025379985.1. Lineage (NCBI taxonomy): Eukaryota > Metazoa > Chordata > Amphibia > Anura > Hylidae > Phyllomedusa > Phyllomedusa bahiana. Next base: position 16,872 of record JAODAL010051567.1, on the reverse strand, counting down.
AGGTTAACAATTTTAAAGCAAAATAGAAAAGTTATTGTAACAAGTTTTTCACTGTCCAAGCAAAAGGGGAATGAAGAACACTGAAGGATAGACAGCAAGGAGGCAGAATAAGAGAAGTGGGGTAGGTAGCAATAAGAGGGGAAACGCTTGCAAATTGGCAGATGTCAGACAAGACAAGCTAAGAAGACCTGCAGAGAAGTAGGGGGTTCCCGAAAAATATGAAAAGTCCATAAAAAAAAAGGGTGAGAATGGTTTAACCTCTTCCATTACTGGAAGGTATGTGAATGATGTCCTCACACTTCCCGTAACACATAGCCAGGTGGCCACTTTTCTGTTGGAAAAAGAGGAACGTTTTAACTCTAACTAAAACCAATTTTTGTCAATAGTGCCCAACAATAACGTTAAAATGGTAGTTGTCAGTTAGCCTATTACATTTAGTGAATTTTCTCAGGTTCACATACTTTCAAATTGAGTTTTCATTAAAGCGGTTGTCCAGTTTAATAAACTTATAGCTACATAGGTGCAGGGTGGGGAAAATATATAAAAATGTGATACCTTCTGGTCCCCCACTGCTGCAGTTCTCAAGCTCCACTGAAAACTCTCCACTTAACTTCCAGACTCTTGTCCTGCCACACAGGAGAGGCTTGAACTCTATAGTGAGTGAATGCCATGTGAGCCTCTACCATGTATCAGGAATTGTAGAGAAGTTGATTTCAGGGAACTCTGAAGTGGCAGCAGCAGGAGACCAGTAGTTGAATATCACTTTTTTTCACCTTAGCCTGGCTTCAATTGACTATAATTATTAAACCAGACAACCTCCTTTAAGGGTACTTTCACACAGAGCATTTTTGCTGTGTTTTTTTGGCATGTTTGTTTTTTGTGTATTTTCTTTTTTTTTTTTGCAGAGATGCGCATCATTAATTGCTATGTATTTCTGCAAAAAAAGCATAAAATATGCACCAAAAATGCCTAAAAAAATGCACCAAAAACGCTCCTTGTGAAAGCACCCTAAGGCTATGTTCACACGGCGTCTCACAGCACGCACCAGTGTGCACCATAAGACGCCGGGTATTTTAGAAGTATGTGCTGGCCAGCACGTACTTCTAAAGTGTGGGGGGGAGGTTTTTTTTTTTTTCTTTACAGGTTTCCCTTTTGGACTACCACAGATTCATTGGAACCTGTTGTACCAGCATTGCCTATTTATTTAATAAAATGGTCAATGAGTTCTGGTGTTGGGGAGTGTTTATTTAAATAAATATTTTTTTCTGTTGGTTCTGTGTTTTTCTCCAGCGTTAGTAATGGAGGCATCTCACACACCTCTCCATTACTATCACTGGGGCTTGGTGTCAGCCAACGGTGTTTTTCATTATCACAAGGCTGACACTAACCCCCCTCAGTACTATCCAAGTATTCAACGTACCAGGGGTACTGAAAAGACCCAGGTTACCATCAGAAGTGGACCTTCTAATGTGATAGTCCACTTCTAGGGCGGCTGTGGACTGGTATTCTTACGATGGGAAGTGGCCTATATCCATGGACTTTCCCATCCTAATAATATCAGGCTGCTGCTGTCGGTTTTACTTTGACTGGTTATGACAAATGGGGAGATCCCACGTGTTTTTTTTAACAATTTGCTATTTTTAGATTTTTAAAAATGTGGGGTCCCGCCATTTTTTAAATAACCAAGGAAAACGCAGTTGCACTTATGCATCAAGAAGGAAGGTCATAAATTTTGGGTTCTTCCCATGTAAAAAATATCAGCCTGCAGCCACCCCAGAAGCGGACCATCATGTTTGCTGGTTCCCCCTCTGATGGTAACCTGACTCTTCCCGGTCTCCATAGTGCATTGGGTACTGGGGTAATAGTGACAGGGGATAATGTCAGCCTTGTAGTGATGAAACACTGGTTGCTGACACCTTGCTCTAGCGATTGTAATGAAGAGGCATCTGTCAGAGACCTTGATTACTAAAACTGGAATAAAATGGTAAAAAAACAACAACACAGAAACAGAAAAAAATCCAATTTATTTAAATAAACACTCCCCGACACAAGCCCTCGTTGACCATTTTATTAAAGCAATAAATGCAACGCTGATCCAACTTAGTCCCACAAATCCCTTGTAGTAGAAATGAGGACATTTGTAGAGAAATAGAAACACGACAAAACAAGTTACTACTAAACTACCTCCACTAGACCCCATCATGATCATGCCTGTGGCTGATCTTCTGGGGTATGGAGTATAGAGATGGAGTATAGACCACTCCTGAACCACAATCTCCGGGTGGGGGGGGGGGGTGGTTGGTGTCCTCTCTAGGCCTAGTGCCAACACAAAATACAACTAGCACCTATCACTCTATAACCTCCTCACACCACCTTTCACTCCACAGTCCTCCTACAGAGGTTGGTAACAGCTAGGGTGGTTCTGGAAAAGTGAGGAGTATAAGATGTTTGTGTGGTTAATTCTGCAGGGACAAGTCTTGACCAGAAGAAGTTGTCATGGCGGCCTTTTCAGATGGATAAGAAAAGGGAAAGTAAATGACTCTCATTAGAGAAGACATCACCTGTGAATCACTGGCTGTAACTGCACTGTTTATATGTCTGCAGAGTGCCTGCGTGCAACTGGTAGCTACCCCAATATGTATGGCACTGTATGACAGGAATATTGGTAGTAGTTTAATCATTTATATTCAGGAACAGTATGGTGGTATTATTCATTCATTATCTGGTGATGATATGCGGTCATGATTTGGTATTATTATTTGATCGTTGTATAGTGGTATCATTGCTAATATTAGTTTTGGTTTGGTAAATAACAGTACAGTGATATTTTCTCTCTCTATAGTGGTATTATGTGATCACTATATGACTATGATATCGAGGTGTCATCACTAGAACATTGTCTTATAGCTATTTGTACGAACTTATGTATATACAATTCATTATATAAATACATATTTTTAGACCCCTGTAATTTCACTGTTGTGTTGGCCCTCCTCTGCTGGAGGGGCGGGACATGATTCTGTTAGATGCAGTATGGTTAGAGGCATGTCCTGGTATGACATCATGTGTTCAGGTGAAGTTAGAGGCGTGTCCTGGTGTGATGCCATGTACTTGTAGAAATGTCCTGATGTGTCCCTCTTTTCAATCTCTAAAAGTTAGGAGATATGCCCATACTAATCCTCAGAATGTGTGGAACATTGGTTACTATAATATTAGAAGGCACACTGGCAAACAATAGCAGATTTACCTAGATACTACATATTTCTTCACAAATAATTAAGGCACAGCAGCTGTTGTGACTATGCTGAACAAAGGTTTCACTTTTTTGGGTGTACTTGCTGCTTGTTCAATGATTTCCTTTATACTTATTAAGTTATTTGTTAAGTTTGTAGTAAATCTGTTTAGTAAATTTGTTAAGAATGTCTGTTGGAATACTAATGTATATTTGATATATATGTTAAAAGGGTTGTCTCATTACATCGATTCATCTTATCTCAGTCCTGTTTTTTCAGTTTCATTTTTGGCAACTACTGGCTACTACTGGCTTGCAGTGATGAGCTGCTGAGGAATCCAGGTCTGTAGCTATAGCAACCAACGCTAGCAGCCTTTCAGGAGAGATTGAACAGGTCTGTAGCTATGGTGACCTGAGGAGCTGATGCAACCCATACAAAAGGGAATATCTAGGAATAAGTAGGACACTATTAATGAACACATATTGCAAAGTGACTTGTTTTTCCAAGATCTTTAGCATAAAAAGCAATCCTTGTAGTGAGACAAACCATTTTAACCCCTTAACAGGCGTCCACTGACTTTTGATGTCAGGCATTTCAGATCGTTCGTCTGCAGTTATGTCTTTTGACATCGCTGCTGACATCGAGGTTTGCAGCTCCCGGCGCCGGAGCAGTGCTGAGAACAGGGCTGTACTTCATAGCCCTGTTCTCAGCACAGCCTCTGGAAGCCACTGACCGAGGCATAATCAAAGGGCTTTCCCCTTCTCTGTCAGGTGATCGGGACTCCGGTGACCTGACAGAGCTCGGGGAATGGCTGCACAGTCAGCCTGGATACCTAGAGTAGCCCCAGTACTGTTTGTGTAAGAAGCCAGTAATCAGGGCACACTGTGTGCTGCCCTGATCGCTGCCTGTGTCAAACTGACACAGATTCTAATGTATTAGCATATATGAATATGCTAATACATTACTAAGTGTAAAAAAAAAAAAGTAACCCAGTTATCCTTTCATGTGATTTAAAAAAAAGAAGTAAAAAACATAGTGTAGAAAAATAAATAAATAAATAAATTAAATTAAATATTTAATAAAAAATAATTGGGCGTAACACACACCAACAAAAAATACACATTTTAGGTATCCACACAACCAAAATAACCTGTAGGATTAATTTAAAAAAATAAAAAAAAAAAATAAAAAAAAATTAAAAAATTCTGCAAATATTCCCCCAAAAAGTACAATGGTCCCGAAAAAATGAGGCCTCATAAAACTGCGTCATTGAAAAATAAAAAAGTTGCGACGTTGAAAGCGGGGGGCAAAACTAAAAAAATGTTTGGTCATTAAGTCTTTTCAAGGTTGGTTTAAAAGGGGGTTTTTTGCCACGATATAAATTCATACCTCCTGTATCCTGCTCTTCAGTTCTGTGTGCTCAGAAGTGGCATCACCAGTCCTTTCCGCTCTCTAGTCAAAGAAAGTTCTGTTTACAGATAAAGCTGTGAATAGCCTAGAGGTAGAGGTTTTTTCCCTCCGACACAAAGGGCCCTAGGTTAAAACCCCTGCAGGAACCAAACCTGTTTTTTTTTTCTCTTTTTCAATGACAGACATGATTGAGGTTTCTTTTTTATTATTTGCACGTTTGACTAATTACTAAGGCCCCCCGTTACACGGCTTAAAAAGGGCCCTATTTCGGTCCGTAATACGCGCCGAAGTGCGCCAAATTTACGGGGGGGAAAACGGCCATTCATTACGGTTAAATTCCCGTTTCATAGAGAATATGGTTTTCGTCTCCTCTCCCCGCCCGGCCCCGGGGAAGTAATTGAATGTGAATTACTAGCGGCGTAACGCGCCGTGGGGAATTTCAAGTCAATGGGCCGGCGAAGTGCCGGCCCCCCCCGCACACCCCCCCGCCCCCCCCCCCCCCCGCCACACGGCGAAATTGCCCGGGGCCCTAATTAACCCTGCAAATCACGTGTGAACATACCTAAGGGGGACAAAGGACAGGAGTTAACGCAGCAACTAGGGTTTTAAACTCAGTAGTGCCCGAGAGGAGAAGTGGTGTTGATCATGTGCACCAGTACTTAGGACTCCCAGCCTTTGGGCGTATCCCCCGGAGATGAGCTGTAAACAAGGACACTAAAGGAAAGCAAAAAAAAAGGTGCAGAAAATTTTAATAACGATGAAAGGTAAAAAAATTTTTTTATTTTTGTTTGCTAGTTTCCCCGTCAAATTTTTTTTTGTGGCAAAACCCCTTTGAGGGATTAAACAAAGCTGGCAATGTTTTCAAAGGATCTGCACTTTTACACTCAAAGGAATCAATGGATATTTTAATTAGTTTTTTTTTTCTTTTCACAAGTCATATAAATCAGTAGTATTTCCAGACATACATGTACTTCTGACAGAAGGCTGTGACATTGTAGGCATGCATCACCCTTTGTCATCCGTTGCACCTAAGTACACTCCCGGCCATTTATTGGGTTAAAACCGGGCCCAACTCCCGGTAACATAAATTTCTAACACCCAATCACATGGCGGCAACTCAGTGCATTTAGGCATTGTAGACATGGTCAAGACAACCTCCTGCATTTTAAAACCCACCCAATCAGTAGGGAAAAAAGGTTTTTTGGGTTTGCCTTTGAACGGGGCCCATGGTTGTTGGTGAAAAGAAGGGCTGGCCCTGAGAAATTTCAGAAACTGCTAAACTCCTGGGATTTTCTCGCAAACCATCTCTAGAGTTTTACAGAGAATGGCCGAAAAAAAAAGAACATCCTTTTGAGCGGCAGCCCGGGTGGGGGAAAAATGCCTTTTTTATGCCAGAGGTAAAAGGGGAAGAATGGGCGGGATTTGGTTCGAGGGATAGAAAGGCAACAGTGCCCTAAAATAGCCACCCTTTTACAACCAAGGTAGGCAAAAGGATCTCTGAACGCACAGTACGGCGAACTTTGGGGGCAGATGGGCAAACGCACAGAAGACCACCCCGGGGGGGAAACCCCCTTTCAGCTAAAAACGGGAAAAACAGAGCCCCAAATTTTTGCCCAAGCCCCTCGAAATTGGACAGTAGAAAGTTTGGGAAAAACTTTTCCCCTGGTCTAAATGGCCCTCGTTTTCTCCCTGCGACATTGGATGGAGGGTCGGGAATTTTGGCTTTAAACCCAACCCTTTGAAAGCATGGATCCTTTCCTGCCTTGTATAAACCCTTCAGGCTGGTGGGGGGTGGTTTTCATGGTGGGGGAATATTTTCTTGGCACCTTTTTGGGGCCCCCTTTGGGACTAATTGAGATCGTTGCAAACACCTTGTGGAATTTTGCCACGAAGAAATTTAGGCAGGGTTTGAAGGCAAAAGGGGGGCCAAACCGTTTTAACATTGGGTACCTAATTAAAAATGGCCGGGGAGTTATTTTTCCCATGTGTGCACATTTTTTTCTGGGTTTTTATATATAGGAAAGTGCAAAGTAAAAAAATTTTAAATTTAAAAAGTAAAAAAAAAAAAAAAATAAAAAAGAGTAGAAAGCAATGACAAAAACCGCATTTTACTTTTCACAGCAGGAAATGCAAAAATTTAAAAAATGGAAAAGGGGCCAAGGGGGGTGAATAAACTTTTCCCCATTTACCTGGATTCCGCCAGAACAAAAAATATTCATGCTATATAAAAGATTTAAACTTTTTGAAAGTCCCTTTAATTGAGTTTTTAAAGGAAAATGCTTTACAGTATTGGGATGCTAGACAGTGTAACAAGAACATTATTGTACGTACCCAGCATTCAGGGGATGAAAATTATGATTTCCCAAGCATTCATATTTTCCCCCCGAAATGTGAGCAATATAAAAGCCCCCTAAAAATAATTTTACAGTTATTAAACTAAAAAACCGGGTTTTTACTCTGCCATCTGTTTGATTTTATAGAGTAAATCTTTAACTTCTGTAGTTACAAATACCTATAGAACATTTGTCGTTTTGGTTGATTATTGACTCTGATGTTATACTGTGAGTATTATCTAAATATTAGGAGTGACATGTCAAAAAAGAGTCGCCTCCACCCCAGTTTTAAGGTGCATTAAATGAGTGTATAGTGCGCCAGAATAAATGATCCTGTCAAAAATCTGGCGTGTGGTCTACCTTGCATTGTAAAATTGCTGCACCTAATATGAAAATTTGGCGCATAGAATCATTGTGCATATTTGAGCGCCTATTTTTAGGCCCCCAAAGTTTGTGCCGGGTGTACATGCACCAGTTTTGGGGGGGACTACAGTTTCATTTATATATGAAATGGGAGTCAACAGTTTTTTGGTGCAAAATACGCCAAAAAATAGTGCAATCCTAATGGAACATGTCGCCCTGGGTGTCTACTTGATGATACCATATATTTCCATTTTACTCATTATAAGGTTTTTTATCCATTTTCATTCACTACGCCTGAAAAAAGTTTTGAAAATAAAAAAATGGGATTAAGTTTCCCATTGGCCTGTTCCAAAAGGTTATTTCGCCGGGATTTGCCGAGGGGATTACGATCGTCAATCCGTGGCCCAATCAGTCGAAAAAGTCCACCTATTTTTTATTGATTCAATGAAAATCGGCTCGTCGTTCAAGACGCTTTTTTTTCCCGTCCCGGGAGCCGCCGCGGATTGACGCGGCAATCCGGACGGAAAAAAAAATGTCATGTCAATTATTTACGTGGGGATTCCCACCTAAATAAATGGGGAGGGTGAACCCGTCGGGAAATCAGTTACAAATGTCCCAAACTTAGTGACACTTTTTTGAAAACTGATTTTCAATGATTTCAGATATTTAGATCGGCAACCCGATTAAATCGTTTGAAATAACGGTGAACGAGGCCTTACACTACTGCTTCCGGCCTGACTGTGCGTCCCAAGGGAATGGAGAGTTCCCCCCTTTTCCCCCCAGAGTTCCCATCAATCATTTCCTAAAAATTTTAAATGCTCGTGTAGAAGCAGTAATGCGAGAAAAAAGGGTTACATGTTTAAAACCAAAAAAAAAAACAAAAAAAAAAGAACAACCTCCAAACAAGGGTGCATCAAAATTAGGTCTTTTAAATTTCCCCCAAAATAATGGTATTACCCTTTTGGCCTGTTCCACGGTTATTTTGGACTAATTCAGTCCGTAATTTCGCGCCCCAAGTGCGGGGAAAAATTCGGGCTGAATCCCTCCCAGTAACTACGGTTAAAGCACAGTTTCTAGAGAAAATATGGATTACGTTCCCCTGCCCGCTCGGTGAATCCGCCCCGGGCGGGAGATAATTGAATTTAATTACCCGCGGCGTATACGCGCCACTGGAATGCTGTTATGGGCCGGCGAGGGCCCGGCCCCCGCTCACTCCCCCCTCCCCCCCCCGCCCCCCCCCACAGCCGGGGGGGGCTTGTGAACTGGCCAACAGAAAAAATGCTAAAAACCCAATAAATAAAGCGTACATAATCAAATTTGACGAAAAAGTTTACTAATTTATTCAGAGAATAAAATTGTCACAAAAAATACCATCTGAATAAAAAAAGTGGGCAACATTGCTAGACCAATTCATATATGTCTTTGATAAAAAGAAATAGTAATACAAAATATATACAATAATTATACAGAACATATAATCAAATAGTAGTCATATACACACAAGTGCAAGTGCATAAATAGGATTCATACTGTACATATACAGGATAGTTGAGCCACATGTGCAAGCATGAACAAAATCATCCACAAAAAAAGTGCATGATAAGAAGTTAATGCCTACAGATGGGAAAACACTGACAACATCACAATAAGGGTATGTTCACATGGCGTGTTGAGTCTGTGTGAACAGACGCTTTTAGATACGTGTTTGGATCAATCTGTCAGACCCTAAACGGACGCAAACACGCATCTAATAATGAGCAATGTGATTTACATTGCTTTTACTGTGATCCATTGGCGGATCCGTTCGAAGAATTGACATGTCAATTCTTGGTCCGAAAGACGCAGCAGGAGCCCTATTTAAAACTATAGGGTGCGATCCTGCTGCATCCAACACGCATCCAAACACGCAGCTGCATGTTAGATACGTGTTGGATCCGTTTAGAAAACGATCGCCGCTGCGTTTTTGGATGCGATTTTTGTATCCAAAATCTGATCCAAAAACGCTGTGTGAACAAACCCTAAGGCTGGGTTCATACATATGCAGGGTAGGTGAACCACATGTGCAAGCATGAACAAAATCATCCACAAAAAAAATAAGAAGTTAATAAGAATGCGTACACTGACAACATCACAATAAGGCTGGGTTCATACAAAATTTTACCGATACCTTAAATTTATACCTCCCATGCCCGTCTTCAAGATTTTGCACGTGCTGCACCCATTCTCTGGAACATGCTACCACGTCCCAAATCAGACACAATCTAGTCTTCGCAGTTTTAAGAGTGTCCTGAAAAAAACATCTTTTTAGGCAGGCCTACCACGATCCCTAATTGCTAAACCCACACTTTCTATTGCACCATTTCTGTCACTCCCTACATTTAGGGCACTCACAGGCATTTAAACTTTTATATAGATGTACTGTTTTGGGTGGGCAGGTTCACCCAATTTTTTATGTAAAACCACCCCATATTTAAAAAAAACAAGGCTGGACCATTGTAAATTCAGCACTTCTCCCCCGCTGTCTCTTCCAGGCACCCTCATAGATTGTAAGCTCTTGCGAGCAGGGCCCTCACACCTTGTGTCTCATCTGTAAGTAGCTTTCACTGTGTAATGTCTGTCTTTTGTCTGTAATTATACCCTCTATATTGTAAGTGCTGCGAAATATGTTGGCGCTATATAAATAAAGATTATTATTATGTATAAGTTTAGGTACAGAACAGTATCCAAATGCATAGCTTGATGTATTTATTGAGTACAATGGTAGAAACGTATAGTCATAGTCCATATTTTTGACATTTGCGTTTGGCTCTGGCGTTTTGCATAGTCTACCCGAAAAAAAGTATGTTTGCATATGATTTTTTTTAACATTGAAGGGCATGATTGACGTATGCATACGTAAATGTTTTCATACGTTTAATGTGTAACTTTTTTTATTTTTTACCTGTGACTAATTGAGAAAGGCACATTGCATGCACGCAACGAAGACGGCATCCACCACACGATTTGAAGTTGTCATGATGTTAGGATGATGTTTTTGGAGACTGGCACAGAACATTGGGCAGTACAAAGTGCATCATATATATAATGCGCATGCTCACCACCACATTAAATGATGCACGGTTTCTATGCATCATAAATTACATGATCACATATTCTGTTCTCATAAGTTGAGGAAGAAATAACTGAACAGTGCATTTGCTTAAGCAGTATACGTCATGATGATACAGTGCCATTTAAGTAGAATATAATAGTCCAAAACCGTTAATCATGGTCACAGAAATACAAAAACATAAAGATGCATTAAAATCAGAGCCTTCTTATCAGTATTATGGGCCCCTGGGAAAGCTGTGCACTGGGCCCGCCATCCAACAAAATCACTCAGAGGTATAAATATACACATTATCAATAACAAAATTATAACTCAAGTAGATATACTATCCCCTGCATATATAACCACCTATACAGTAGGTTATGGGCCCCTGTACTCAGCTTTTTACTCAGAAATCCTGCTCCAAATCATATTAACCTACATATCACAGAGCTCAGTTTCTCTCCTCTATCATATAATCCTATATATTACAGAGCTCAGCTTCTCTCCTCTATGATATAACCCTATATATCATAGAGCTCAGCTTCTCTCCTATATTATATAACCCTATAATCAACAGAGCTCAGCTTCTCGCCTCTATCATATAACCCTATATATCACACAGCTCAGCTTCTCTCCTCTATTATATAACCCTATATATCACAGAGCTCAGCTTCTCTCCTCTATCATATAACCCAATATATTACAGAGCTCAGCTTCTCTCCTCTATCATATAACCCTATATATTACAGAGCTCAGCTTCTCTCCTCTATCATATAACCCTATATATCACAGCGCTCAGCTCCTCTCCCTCTATTATATAACCCTATATTTTAGACTCAGCTTCTCTTCCCTATCATAAACCCTATATATTACAGAAACTCAGCTTCTCTCCTCTATCATATAACCCTATATATTACAGAGCTCAGCTTCTCTCCTCTATCATATAACCCTATATATCACAGAGCTCAGCTTCTCTCCCTCTGTCATATAACTCTATATATCACAGAGCTCAACTTCGCTCCTATCATATAACCATATATATCACAGAGCTCAGCTTCTCTCCCTCTATCATATAACCCTATATATCACAGAGCTCAGTTTCTCTCCCCCATCATATAACCCTAGATATCACAGAGCTCAGCTTCTCTCCCTTCATATAACCTATATATCACAGAGCTCAAGCTTCTCTCCTTATCATATAACCATATATATCACAGAGCTCAGCTTCTCTCCCTCTGTCATATAACCCTATATATCACAGAGCTCAGCTCCTCACCTCTGTCATATAACCCTATATGTCACAGAGCTCAGCTTCTCTCCCTCTATTATATAAGCCTATATTTTACTGAACTCAGCTTCTCTCCCTCTATCATATAACCCTATATATCACAGAGCTCAGCTCCTCACCGCTGTCATATAACCCTATATATCACAGAGCTCAGCTCCTCACCGCTGTCATATAACCCTATATATCACAGAGCTCAGCTCCTCACCGCTGTCATATAACCCTATATATCACAGAGCTCAGCTCCTCACCTCTGTCATATAACCCTATATATCACAGAGCTCAGCTCCTCACCTCTATCATATAACCCTATATATCACAGAGCTCAGCTTCTCTCCCTCTATCATATAACCCTATATATCACAGAGCTCAGCTTCTCTCCCTCTGTTATATAACCCTATATATCACAGAGCTCAACTTCTCTCCTTCTATCATATAACCCTATATATCACAGAGCTCAGCTCCTCACCCTGTCATATAACCCTATATAATCACAGAGCTCCAGCTCCTCTCCTCTATCATATAACCCAAAAAATATCACAGAGCTCAGCTTCTCTCCTCTATCATATAACCCTACATATCACAGAACTCAGCTCCTCTCCCTCTATTATATAACCCTATATTTTACTGAGCTCAGCTTCTCTTCTCTATCATATAACCTTATATAGCTATTTGATCCACTTCTGGCTGTCCAGCCACGAAATGGGAGTAGAGGTAGTGCTAGCGCTTGTTTATATAAAATAAAATAAAAATCCTTCTGTTTAGAATCAAGGAAAGATTAGAAAATCCTCTGTAGTTCTGAGAATTTTATTTTTTTAATATGAATATAAAAAACAATCAATTATAAAAAGATCCAATGCGTTTCGCGTGCATCCTCGCACGCTTCCTCAGGAGTTCTGACAATATTCACAATCTCCTTTCTCTAAATAGTCTACAAGGGCGCCACCTCTTTTGTGAAAGTACCCAATCCTATGTCGCCCTTATCCTTCCTTATACATACATATAAAAAACAACGTATTCAAATGTCACAAAATACACAAGCATTTAAAATACACAAGCATTTAAAATTGCAAACGCTGCACCACATCCTTTAAAACTTGAACAATAAAACCATTACCTGTTATACATATTCATTTCCTTTCCTGCCTCTTCTGACTGTGAATGTACCTCCAGCGCCGACTCCCGGCAGGAACAGGAAGTTCTCGTCATCAGCCAGGAGTCGGTGACATCACTGGTCTGACTCAAGTCGGCATTGAGCATGCTCACTGCCAGTACTAGATCGCAGGAGCTCCTGCTTCCCTCAGACTATTAGAAGCTGCCACTAGGGGATGGGAACTATGTGAGGGATAAAAAAAATAATAATAATATTTGTGTCCTTCTACTCCTCCTTAATAAATTACCTCTTGGGCTTCGTTTAAACCTGCAGGATTAAGGGTATTTAATTTAAAGATCCAGTACATTTCTTTATATGTCAATGCCTGGAGTCTATCCGTTAAACCTTCTGATATAAAATCGATGGGCTGTACTTTTAAATTGTAATTGCCATCTGGGTGTTCATCTAGAACATGTCTGGGACGGCTGTACAGTCTATTTCCCTTTTTAATATTTGATCTGTGATTATTCATCCGTTGGGAGAGTTTTTTTAGTTGTCTCCCAACGTACTGCTTACCGCAGCTGCAAGTGATAAGATAAACCCCATAACAAGATCTACAGTTCAAATTAAAACGGATCTTGAATTTTTCATTTGTGAATGTGGACGAAAAGACTGTACCTATTTGCAACATAGAGCAACATTTACAGGTGGGAAAAAGGCACATTGTTATTCCCTCCACATGGCCCTTTGAAACCTCACAAGGTTCTTTTTCGTATTTCTTTCTCGGGATGGGGCCACTGAACTTTTTATGGTTTTGGCTCTTCTGTATGTGATACTTGGTTTTAACGTAATCTGGGTCTTCAAAATCGGGTCCAAACGTAGGATACCCCAATGTTTTTTTAAGATGGAATATAATTCAGAATGTTGGGACGAATATGATGTAACTAGATTATTTTTAAATTCACCCCCTGTACTATCTTTTTTTTGGGAGAAGACATATTCCCTCTGCGTTTTTTTTTGCGACTCCTGGCTGATGACGAGAACTTCCTGTTCCTGCCGGGAGTCGGCGCTGGAGGTACATTCACAGTCAGAAGAGGCAGGAAAGGAAACGAATATGTATAACAGGCAGGGGCGTTGCTAGTGTCCCAAAACATCCGGGGCTCGGGCCCTTAAGTTTTTCTGAGTAGGGCTGGGTGCACACGGAATTTTTTGCGTCTCATTGTGAACTGCGGATGTATTTTTACAGAGAAAAACCTTTGTATGTAGGCTCAGGAGAAATATAAGTGATTACACTGCAGTTACATTTAGTGACTTACAGGAGACGCCTCTGAAGAGTTGTTCTCTTTCTCTTCTTCTCCATCTGTCCCAGACGCCATGATGACTTCTCCGTCCACAACTCTTCACTGAAAAATTTACAAAACAAACATCTTTAGAATCCTCAATTATATCAGCATTTCTTTACAATTTCCTATCTCTGTACAAAATCCCCATCTATAGTTCCCCAAATGGTAATAATTACCCCCTTATAGGTAAATATTTTCCCCCTATAGCCAGGTAGTTGCCCCCTCTAGCCAGGTTGCTGCTCCCTCTAGCCAGGTTATTAGCCCCTCTAGCCAGGTTACTGCCCTCTGTAGCTAGGTTACTGCCCCCTTTAGGCAGTAATATGCCCCCTGTAGCCCGTAATATGCTCCGTGTAGTCAGGTTATTAGCCCCTGTAGCCAGGGTACTGCCCCCTTAGCCAGTAATATGCCCCCATAGCCACATAATATGCCCCTCTGTAGCCAGTGATATGCCCCTCTGTAGCCAGTGATATACCCCCCTGTAGCCAGTGATATGCCCCCTTAGCCACATATGCCCCCCCTGTAGCCAGTGATATCCCCCTGTAGCCAGTGATATCCCTCTCTGTAGCCAGTGATATCCCTCTCTGTAGCCAGTGATATGCCCCTGTAGCCAGTGATATGCCCCCCCTGTAGCCAGTGATATGCCCCCTGTAGCCAGTGATATGCCCCCTTACCTAATAAAAATAAAATAAAAAAACCTACTTACCTCTGCCCGGTCCGCTCATCCAGGTCCTGTAGCTTGAGAACGGTGTAAGCAGAGTGATGTTATCACGCTACTTATGCCGTCTCGCGGGGCCCGGGACCTCCTCGGCCGGCAGAGCTGCCGGCTTAGAGGATCCCAGCGTCGCAGGGGGGTGATGAAAGCGGCGCGTCTCGCCCCCTGCTACGCCGATGTGTATGTACAGCGCTTACCAAGCGCCGTACATCCAGGGGGGAAGACAGGACGGGAACGATCCGTCCTGCCTCCTCCCCGACTCTGACTGCGCGGCCGCTGTGAAACGGCCGTGCAGTCAGAGAGATCGGCGGGCTCCGCCCGCCAGGGCCGACTTAACAGCAGAGCTGTTCACTGGGCCCCCTCACCAACATTTATCAATATTATCTAAGGGTATGTTCACACGGTGTAATTGCGGGGTGCATTTTGCGGCGATTTGCACTTTAATACAGCTAAAATGCGCGCCAGAATTGCAGTAAAGCTGATTGGCTACTATGAGTTCGGATTGGTTGCTATTGGCAACAAAAACAGACTATTATACCATTTTGATGAATGGAGCCCATTATGCTTAACCCCAAAAATCCATGAAGCAGCTGTTTGAGGACCTGTATTATGCGGGAGAACTTGTATTTTTGGGGGAGTAGTTTGAGTTTACATGTTAACTGCCGCATAATTCTTTTAAAAGAAAACAATTTCATCAGCATGAAACAGAAAAAAAGTGTTTTTCAGCATTTTTTTATTATTTTTTACACCATTCACATTTTACACCAATAACCTGCTAGATTAATTCTAAAGATTATTACGGTCATGTAGATACCGAATATTTGTACTTTTTTATGTAATGTATGCACAACAATTTTTTTTACTTTTTTTTTGTACACTTTATGTTTTTTTCCTTCTTTTTAGAGTGCGCAAATTACGGGCTGAAATACGTCCCAGTCATTACGGTAATCCACAGTTCTCATGGAGAACTATGGATTACGTCTCCTCTCCTCGAGCAGGGAGATAAGTGACATGTGAATTACCAGCGGCGTATACACGCCGCTGGTGATTATAGTCTATGGGCCGGCGAGGTGCCGGCCCCCCGCTCCTGCCCCCGTCCACATGGCGTAATTGCGGGGCGTAATTACGCCCTGCAAATAAGCCATGTGAACATAGCCTAAAGGGTTAACTTCATTTTTCTTTACTAAATAAAGTGTTTTTATTGGGGAAATAGAGGTGTTGTGCAGATTTTTTTATTTTATTTGTTATTTACTTTTTTTAAAGTCCCAATCTGTGATTAGGATTGACTGCATGCTGTAACATAACAACTTTATGTGGTCAGCCATCCTGTGCCCCCAGGCCATGCAGCACTACTCATAAGTTCTATAGACTGCTTCATGGCCTGGGGGCACAGGATGGCTGACCACACAATGTTGTTATATGATATAGCTGTGGTCAGCCATCCTGACCCTGTCACTGACCCATAGAGTCCCTGTACCTTCTTCACACGTGAGCCGGGACCCAGACGAACACAGCAGCTTCATAGACCTCGCTGACTGGTGGACACAGCGAGGTGACCGGGAGGGAGACAGCCGGGAGGGTGTAGCTGGAGACCTGATGAGGGGAGGAGGGAGTTAAGAAGTCTGAGCTCTTGCATTCCTGGCGTTCCGGAGTTTTTGCCGCGCAGGCAGGACAGGAGCAGAAGCAGAGACGAAGCCTGGAGCCGCCGAGATTCGGGGCACAGGCAGATTCATTCGGGGCTCGTGACCCGAATGAATCTGCCTGGCGACGCCCCTGATAACAGGTAATGATTTTATTGTTCAAGTTTTAAAGGATGTGGTGCAGCGTTTGCAATTTTAAATGTTTGTGTATTTTAAATGCTTGTGTATTTTGTGACATATGAATACGTTGTTTTTATATGTATGTATAAGGAAGGATAAGGGCGACATAGGATTGGGTACTTTCACAAAAGAGGTGGCGCCCTTGTAGACTATTTAGAGAAAGGAGATTGTGAATATTGTCAGAACCTC
>JAODAL010051566.1:0-26593 GCA_025379985.1 Phyllomedusa bahiana | reverse complement strand
TGGTTCAACTGTCGCCCATTCGGGATTGGTTTGGTTTAATGCCGACCAATTTTGAGAATTAGGTTTCGGGATGTTGAATTACTGTTTTTCCCCCGGCAATTTCCAATATCATTTTTCCCTTGATATTGGGGCCTTTTCCCCGAGTTTGGGAAAATGATTTTAATTTTTTAAAAAGTGAAATTTTGTACATTCAGCCTTTTTTTCTGAAAAACCTTTTTTCCCGCCGTTTAAAAGGCGTTTTTTTCCCGGAATCACACTCCTGTTTCACGAGGGGAAAGGGGGCCCCGAGACTTCTGTTATTTCCGATCCGTTCCCCCCTCGCATTTTCGTTTTCCTCTTAAATTTTGCCTGGGAACGGGGGGGTTTAGACCCAAAAAAATGAAAACGCCTTTATAAAAAGGGCATTTTTGCTTCAAAATTTCCGCACCGACATCTGGAAGGGTTTTCTCGCCGCCCCCAGCCTGTCTCGCATCGGAAAAATTTTCCTGGGCCCCAGTTCCCCGCAAAGGCCCTAAGTCCCCCCTGCACCCCACCCCATTTGGCGAGGCGCGGGACTTTTCCCAACCCCCCGGATGTATGAGTGAAACTTTCCTGGGAAAACGGTTCAAGCTTTAGGCGCAGCCCCGAAAACGGGGCCCCATGTCCCCCGCATTTCCCCTTCTTTACCGGGCGAGGGGGGGCCGGGGATTTTTAATTGATATGAAAGGAAGGCGGCCCCCCGGGCCGGGGAACCCCGCGACATAAATCAGCCCCAGTTTCCCCCGGGCCGGGAAAACTGGGAAAACGCCCCTCACCCGGCGGGGATTCATACATGGGGCCCACCCAATTTGTTTTTTAGGGTGGCAGAAGGGTTTTTTGGGCCCCCTCGGGGACGGGCGGGGGCCCGGGGTACCACTGCAATTTGGCGCACCCCCCTGTGGGCTACCCCCCCTGCAAAGGTTTAACCCTAGCCCTGACGGGACTGGTGAGTGACCAGGAAAAGGAATAAAAAAGGAGATCCCCGGGGGAAGGCCTTTGATTAAATTTGCAAGACATTGTAGGCCTTTTAAAACAGCCACTGTGGAGGCTTCGAAAGAGATTTTTCCGCACAGCCAAACAGCAGTGTGGGAAAGGAAATTTTTTGCTGAGTATTTTGGGAGTAATTAAACAAGTCTGCGAGGGGGGTTTTCCTTAAAGTGTTTTCTTTTAAGTGTGGAGACTTAAATTTTTGGAGGGGGAGAAGTCCTTTTTAAAACCCTCCAGAAAATTTCTTTTTTTTTAAATTTATTATTGCATCCCTTTTAAAAATCTATAGCAGACTTAAAGTTTTACTTCTAGCTACAGGTTTTTTTTGGGGGGTTATGGGATAGTTTTATTTTGGGAAGTACACTTATTTTGTGTATAGGTAAAATTTTTTTTGTTTTAAAAAGAGTGGGTTAGTAGTTCGGGATTTTTAACAAACATACACAAGGGCTGAGGGCTTGTTGGCCCACATGACGGGGTGGTGACGGGTCAGGGTTTTGGTTCCTAATCAGCGGGAGCAAAAATTTGCACTTGTGGGGGGCTGATGGGGCCCTTTTTGGGCTTCAAAAAAGGGGGGGGTTTCAGACGGGGCCAAAAAAGCAGTGGGGGGAAAAGGGTTTTAAAAAAGCTGAGTATTTTGAGCGAGTGAACGAGCCCTGCGAGTGTGGTTTCCTTTAAAAGTGTAGACTTGAGATTAAAAAATTTTTTAGTTTTGGGAGATTTTAGAGGGGATTTGACTTGTATTACTTTTTTTAAAATTTTGGTATTTGTTATATTTTTCCCGGGAAACCCATCCCCATGAGTTCCATTGTTTGACAATGCTGTCCAGGGGGCCACAGCCTGTGAAAATGTATGCCCCCTTTGACCTAAATTTGAAGGGGGAAATTATGCTGTGCCAAAAATTTTGTCCACACTGCCCATTTTGAACCCCAAAATTTTGGGATCAAAAATGAGTTTCCTTTCCCAAAATTGGGAAAGGGGAGTTTGCCGCTCCCCCTGAGCACTCCCCTCGCGGGTTTTAGATGTGGGGAAATTTTTGGTAGAAATGGAGATGCAAAAAAACCCATGAGGGCAGCAAAGCTGGGAAACAGTGGAGAAAGAAGGGTGAGGGAAGATGTTAGGGAGGCTAGTCCTGAACGGTCCCCCCCAACAAATTTGCAAGTTTGGGCCCTGATAAAAGGGGATATAAAGTCAAAAAAAAGCGTTGGGCGGGCAAAAACAACAAACCCCTGTCTCTTCAGAAAGAGGGAAGAATAGGAGTTGCGGGTGGGGCTAACGGTGCTGGGTAGTTGGGGGATCCCCAAATAATTTAAAGGGGCACAGCCCGTGGGCAATCTCTACAAAGACCAGGTTCCGAACTTAGGGTTGTTTCCCGGGGGGCCCCGGGGTTGGGACATATGGGCGGTTTGGGTTTTGACAATTGGGGTTTTTTGGGTGGGGCGGGTGAGAACCCACTGTCATGGCCCCCATTGGGCCCCAAAAGGGACAAAGTTAGAGGTGGGTGGGGGGCATCCTTAAAAATTATTTCGGGGTTTTTAGGCCCAAAAAAGTCAGGGCAAGGACCTTCCAAGGAAATTTTTTTTCAGAAATATTACCTGTTCCAGGGCCAAAAACCCAAAGGGGGAAAGCGGGAGTTTCGGGAGGGGTTTTTAAAATAAGTGGCTCAAACATTGGTGTAGGAAAAGGTTTTGATTTTTTGGAGAAACGGGGGCTGACTTCTGTCTTGGCTACAGACTCTATGCTAGGGACGGGCTGCATTTTAAAAGGGGGAGGGGGGGGAAAGCTGTTTTTGGGGGGACAAAAGGGCCCAGGGGGTTTAAAGGAATTTTTTAAACTAGGGATGGGGGGGGGGAAAACTCCACATTAGCAAGAAAAGATAGTGAAGATAGAGAGCGGGGAATTGGGAATAAAACGGGGGGTGGAGGGGGGGAGGGGTGTAGAAATAGAAAAAAAAGATCAGGGAAAAGGAAAAAAACAAAAAATCTATAAATTGTTGTGCCCCAAAATCCCAGGGGGGTCGGGCCCAAACAAAATAAAGGGAATTTAGAATTTTTAAATTTGTGAAAAAAAAAATTTTTGAATAGTGGGGATAACTGAACATGGCTGGAGGGAAGAGCTACGCGGGGCGGTTTAACTTGCGGGGTTACAGCTATTTAAAAGGATCGAAAAGATTAAGGGGGGGAGGTGTTTTGTCTCTATGAAAAATTTCCCTTTTGAAGCCAAAACACTGGCGGAAGATATAGGTAAAAAGGAAAGGAAATCAGGGAATCATTTGGGAAAAATATACATGGTGTAATAAAGTAATAAAATTCTAATGGAGTCTGCTATGGGCCCCCTTTAATAAAACAAACCCTTGGGAAAAAATAAAATCCTCAGGAAAATAGATGAGGGGGCTAATCAGAATGGGGTTTTTATTATGGGCGACTTTAAAAATCCAGACATCCCCTGGAAAAATTTCTAAACCTTAGCTCCCCCAAAAGGGAAAAACGGGTTTTTGAAATAAACTAATGATAATTCCCTTTTGCCAAATTGAAAAAAAACCAAAAAAGGGGAAAAGGCCTTTCTAGACTTAATATTGACTAAAAACCCTTGACAGAGTAACAAAGGTTTCAGGTTGAGGGGAAACCTGGGGGAATAGTGGCCCAAATTAATATAAAAAAATTTTCCTTTTAAAATCCTTCAAAAGATTTTTTTGTCAAACCACAAAAACACTGAATTTTGGGAAAGGGCTAATTTTTAAATTCTGCTTAGGGGGGCCCCCTAAATCTTTTGAGGGGGACAAGGTGTTTAAATTGGCAAAAACAAAAATAAAAAAAATGGGATTTTTTTTAAAAACATCCTAGGGCAAACCCCCACGGGTGAGGGTACAAAACCTTATGGTTTTTTGAAAAAAAATTAAAAACCCATAAAAAATCCAAATGGGGTTTCAACAAAAGGGGTAAAGGGGGCAATAAAAAACAAAAAAAAAAGCGTTCCCCTACTAAAACAGGGGGGTTAGGGAAGAGGCGCTAAAAAGCTATAGGGAAAAAAATAAAGTGTGAAAAAATAAAGATAAAAAAAGGGAAAAAGCGGGAGACGGAAAGATATATTGTATAGAAAGTAAAACTAACCCCAAAATATTTTTTAAATATATAAATAGTAAAAAGGGTTAAAAACAGAAAATGTTGGCCTTTTAAAAATACCCGAGGGAGGAAAAGTAGAGTGAGATGAGAAAAAAAGGCCCAAACCTTTTTAAAAAACTTTTTTCTCCACTGTATTTACCCGAGGAGGTTTAGCTTCCTGTTGAACAAGGGGTGAGGTAAACCCCCCAAAATTAAAAAATTTCTTTTTTCTAACCCAGGAAGAAGTGGGAGCTTCCGTTTTTAGGAAGATTAAAATAGGGCAAATCCCCAGGGCCAAAGGCATACACCCAAAGGTCCTAAGGGTGTTAAATGATGGGCATTTGATAGGCCCCTTTTTCCTTAATATTCTGGGCTGTCCCAATAACGGGTATGTCCCAAAAAAGGGTTGGGGGCTTTGCAAAATGTGGTGCCAAATATTAAAAAAAGGGGTCAAAAAGTGATCAAAGGAAAATATAGGCCAGTAAGCTTTAAAACCCCTTTTTTGTAGGGAAAATGTTTGGGAAGGTTTTCTCAAAAGAAAAGCTATCCCCGGAGGGATCTCAAATGAAAATAAATTATAAACCCCCCGTTCCAAACATTTGGGGGTTTTTGAAGGATCGGTCCTGTCAGACCAATCTCCCTCAGCCTTTTATGAGGGAAATCAGGGTAACTGGATCGGGGGGAGGCACTGGGTGCATATATCTTGATTTTTCAAAAACATTTTATACGGTGCCCCCATAAAGGTTTTTGGGAAAAAAAATAGAAATGTTTGGGGGAATGGGGAAAAAAGTGTGGGAAAGGGGGGAAGTTACTGGCTCAGTGATAGAAAAAAAAAAGGGGGTAATTAAAAAGGGGGGACAATACTCAGACTGGATCGCTGTTACCCAGTGGGGGACCACAAAGGGGCGGGAAAATTGGGGGCCCATCCTCTTTAACATTTTCATTAATGACTTACACAGGGAATTTCACAGTAGAATATCGATCTTTTGGGAGGACATTTCTAAGCTCTGGGAACGTAATAACACAAAAGAGGATAATGTGTTATTAAAAAAGGGAAACTGGATTTAAGTTGGAGGCCTTTGGGGAGGGGGAAATTTTGGGAGATGAGGTTTAATACAGATTAAATTTAAGGTTTTGCATTTTGGGGAGGAAAAATCCATTTTCATGACACAGTTAAATGGAAAAGGGTGGGTAAAAGTGACATGGAAAAAAGGGCTTGGGATCCTGGGGACAGTAAAAATTAAATTGTACAGCCAAATGTCAGGCAGCAAACTGCCAAGGCTAATTAGGGGTCATGGGGTGTATTTAAAAAGGGGGAGAGAGGACATTTATGGGAACATTAAAATTTTTCCCATTATACAAGTAATGGTTAGGCAAAACACATTTTTGGGGAAAATTGTGTACAGTTTTTGGGCCCAATGCACAGGAAAAAAATTTTAGAGCTTGAACAAGGTACAAGGGGGGCAAAAAAAAATAAAAAAAGGACTGGGTGGACTACAGTACCCCCGAAAAAAAAAAATTAAAAAAAAATTGGGGTTATTTTTGGTTAGAGAAAAGAAAGGGTTCGGGGGGCATAATAAATTTTGTTTTAAAAACATTTAAGGTCCCCAAAATTAGAGAAAACTCCCCAGGATTTATTTTATACCCGGGCTGTATTTTAAGCATGGGGACGGTTTTTCCCATGGTTCTTTGAGGAAAAAACGTTTCTACATAAATATAGAAAGGGATTCTTTACTGAAAGGGGGCAGTTTAAACTGTGGGAAATTTTCTCCAGGGGACTTCATGGTGAATTTAATAACGGAGTTTAAAAATGGTTTAGGGTGCATTTCGGGGGCGTAATAAAATAACAAGGGTTTTAAATGTCTAAAAGGGTTCAGGAAGGGGGCATTATCCCGGGATTTTTCTGGAAATTGGGGAAAGGGGGTCGGGGGAAAGGGAAATTTTTTTCCCCAAAATGAGGACAATTGGCTTCTACCCCCATTGGGGGTTTTTGGCCCCTTCCTCTGGATCAACAAATTAAAACACAACAAAGGGTGAACTGGGGTGGACTTCGTCTTTTTTTGGTTTTTTTCAAAAATATGAAACTTTTGGGGTGAAGACCAAGACAAGTGGGCAGGGGAAGGGGGGATTTGGGACCCGAGAATTTCCATTTAACTGGTGGTAGGCTAGGGGAAAAGGGAGGGGTTTGGGAATTTGGGGGTTTTACAAGATTGTTTTTGAGGGAAATAAGTCCTTTAATTTTCAAAAAATTTAGTGGTTAAGGAAGAAAATAGCTAAACCTGAGGCCTAGGAGGCGGCTTGATCAACCCAGTACAGAATGGAGAGAGTAGACTGATTGAGTTGAAATTTGGGGGCGGAATAAAACCCCAGTGGGTTTTCTTCACGGGTAACCAAGGGGACAGAGCATTATTCAAAATTGAAGTTTAAACTTTGAATTGAAGTTGATCTGTGTTTTAAAAAAAACCTGTCACATTTGATTATGCCCCCTTTTGGGTGAGGGCAGACAAGCTTTGTATCAGACCTGGGTTTTCAGCGCTGTGGCCTTATTCTGTAATCGGAGTTTTTTGTTTTTTTAATGTCAAAACTGCAGTTTTTTAAACCAGAAAAGTTCAAAGGGTGAAATTTATTTTTTTCAAAACCCGGCCCCTCGGAAGCTAGGGCCCCCCCACCTCCAAAAGACAAACCTAAATTTCTTTGAATAGGGAGAAACATGTAATTTAAATGTCAGTTGGGGGGAGGGTAAGCCCTTTTGGTGGGCGGGGTTTTAAAAACCTTTCCCTTTAATAAGGGTTTGAGGGGGAAATGGGGTCTAAAAAATTTCCCGCAAAACTTACAGAATAAGGAAGGGGCACAGCGCTGGAAGCGCAGGGCTGAACCCCTGGCTTGTCTGCCCTCAGTCAAAAGGGGCATAACCTATGTTGGGGGGTTTTCCCCTTTAAAGTTACTTCCCCATATTTTTGGTGTAAATGCCCACAAAGTTGAGTTGAAACAATGGGATGCACCCAGGCCCGTATTCCCTTTTTCCCTTTCATTTGTACTTTAAAGGGGCCTGTTTACATGTTTAAGCCCTTTCCTTTTGGAGGGCAGCACAAGCTAGTGTCAGACCTGCTGTTTCCAGCGCTGTGTCCCTTATTCTGTAAGATGCTGCAGTTTTAGGGTATTTAATGCTCAAATCTGCAGTTTTCAGCCAAAAAAGAGTCAGTTTTTTTCAAACCCCGCCCACCTGAGGCTAGCCCCGTCCACCTCAACTGATAAACCTATTACTTAGAATAGGTAGAAACATGTGAATAACTGTCAGGTGGGTGGGGGTAGCCTTTGGTGGGTGGGGCTAACACCTACTCATGAATAAGATTGGAGCATTAAATACTCTAAAACTACAGCATCTTACAGAATAAGGGACACAGCGCTGGAAACAGCAGGTCTGACACTAGCTTGTGCTGTCCTCAGCAAGAGGGGCATAAACTATGTGATGGATTCCCTTTAAAGGAGACTATGTTGGCTATTCTCCTGACTCACAGCAGTGGGTAGTCAGGCACTCCAAAAAACAGGGGCATTGTGGCCAAAAGTAAACAAAGAGGGCAAATCCTTAATAAGTGACTGGTGCAACCCTGTATGAAACACCTAGGTAAAGCAGGCTGTGGTAGGAAACAACCTCCCAAAGACCCAGAGTGGCACAGCTGGATGGGCAAAAACTGACAGTCACATTGAGCACAACCTCACTCTAATAGACTTGTTGGAATATTGCAAGCTCACCAGCCTCGTCAAGAACTGTTTAGAAAGTTGTGCAACTGATCAAGGGAACCTGTCACATTGAACATGCTATCTGATCTGATAGCAGCATATTAAAGAGCAGGAAGAGCAAAGCAGATTGATATATAGTTTTGTAGGGAAAAGTTCAGTGGAACTTGTATCTTATTCATTTAAATCCTTCCCTGTTCTGGGTTAAGGAGTCCACTGGGCGGTCTTAGCAGTGATTGACAGCCTTTCTTTTATGCCTGTGCCTACAGATTCCCTGCAATCACTGATAAGACCGCCTACTGGACTCCTTACCCCAGTATAAGGTTGGATTTAAATGAATAAAATTCACATTCTACTGAATTTTTTCTCTCGAAGCCATATATTAATGTGCTCAGCTCCCTCCTATAACATGCTACTAGCAAATCAGATAGCATGTCCAATGTGACTGTCTCTCTTTTAGTAAAGAAACAACATTTGTGTGATTATAGAAGATCTGCTTCATCCCACATGAGCAAATTTATTAGCCGGAACAGAGATCTGCTACAAAGAAGGCCTTTTTCTCTTGAAGACTCAGCTCATAATGCATTAAACCAGGCATCCTCAAGCTGCGGCCCTCCAGCTGTTGGGAAACTACAACTCCCACCATTCCCACTGTTATAGATTATATAAATGCATCATGGGAGTTGTAGTTTCCCAACAGCTGGAGGGCCGCAGTTTGAGGATGCCTGCATTAAACAGACAGTCCTTTGATATATTGCTTAACACGTTACAACTGATTGTTTTGGGCTCTACCTTTTTATTAGGGAGTCCTTTCGATAAAAATTCTTTGTTTAATGTAAGAAACTTGTATAAGGTATAGACTAGGGTAGGGACTTTCTAGAGCATATACTAAAAGTTGTAGTTTGCAACTATGGGCGACATGTATGAAGATCGGTGCGTCGTAAATACGTCCGTAAATACGACCAGAACTAAGCCCTGTGAACATAGAAATCCTGCTTGGAGGACCACAGGTCACAGCAAGACCTGTGATGTGCTGGCGCTTGTTGTAGATACTAAATAGAATAAAAAGTGCAAGAAGAAAAAATACATCTTAATTTATTATTAAAAAAAAGGACACAAATTAACCTCAGTACAACATCAGCATTGGCTCATTTAATGTTAAATTAGTTATTCTCTCACTTTTTTAAGACCTTTTATAGCTGTTAGTTCTTTCTTTTGAGATCTTAGATATATTTGCATTCATTTTAAATGATCAACTTTTTCTATACATTGAAATCCATTTTATACAACTTTGATATTTCTCTTTATTCATTAATTAATTTTATAGACAACTCTTTTTTTATTATTGTACTGTTGTAACTGTATTGTATTGCCCCATTACAATAAGTTCTAGCTTCACTGCAGCTCCTCCGACTCAGGTAGAACACATTGAACTAGGTTTACCTGTCGGAGCTGTAATGCGCCTCACTTTGCCGACCGGCATTCATACATGCGTCGGTGTTTTCGAATCTGGTGCGTCCAGCCCAGAATGCCTTCATGTTAGGCACATACGAAAGTGGCGAAGGTTGCGCCTAACAGCGCATCCCTGCGTCCGACAGTGGAGTCGGCACGGTGAGGCGCAGTGTACGCCTGAAATCAGGCGCAAATCCCGATCATACATGTCGCCCTCTGAGAGTGTCACAGGTTGGAGACTACTGCTTCAATCAAGGCTTTTGCTGAAAGACATGAGAGGATGGTTTACTTAGGCCTCGTTCACACGGCTTATTTGGGCGCTGATTGCAGCCGTACTGCGCGCCGTATTTGCGCTGCAGTACGGCTCCAATCCGTCCCTGTCATTACGGTAATCCACAGTTTTCATAGAGAACTGTGGATTCCGTCTCTTCTCCCCGCTCAGCGAATCGCCGGGCGGGGAGAAAGTGACATGCACATTATCCAGGCGCAATACGCGCCGTGGATAATGAAAGTCTATGGGGCCGGCGAGCTGCGCCCCCGCCTCACACCGCCCCTTATTCAACCCGGAATTGCGGGCGGAATCCGTCTCGTAATTACGGCTTGAATAAGCCGTGTGAACCAGCCCTTACAGTGATTACCAGGAGAAAGACTGTCATTGGGACTGTGCTGGTAATACTGCTGTCAGGGGCCCTGATCAAATTTTAAAAAAGGAGCCTGCTCATGTGGTACAAAATAGGAACTGGCAATGGGAGTGGGTTGCTTTGGCTATATGGGGCCCAGAAATCCTTAATAAAGTCAACACACAAAAAAAATCAGTCAGTGTATGTGGATATATTGTAAACCAATTTGAAGAAAAAAATTCCAACCTTCACGTTCTGGCTTTTTTAATGCCTCATTTTAACTCATTCACATATGAGCAGGTGGGATGAGGTCCGAAATTCTCGATGACTGTCCTGACCAGGAGGAAGAGAAAGGATGCGGATTAGTAACACAGCCGACAGGAAGAAGCTTACAGACATCAACTTTCAGAATGCATCTTCCCTAATAGCTGCAGAGTACTTTACATTTTAGATTTTTGTCATTATCTGTTTGAGAAATATAAATTACAAAGTGATTCCGTTATTTTTTCCCTCAGCATTGAGCAGCTCCATACTTTTTTCCCTCTAGTTAATCCAGAAAAGCCTATTTTATTTATAAAACTAATTAACTTTTATTTCTTTAAGGCAGAGATTCCATCTTGTGAGCTGCATTCAATTTTGAGTAATAGCTGGGAATGACGTTAAAAACTAAAAAAGAGATGTATTAAATGTAAAAAAAATATGAAAATAGGAATATGCATACACGTGCTATTCAAAATTTTATTCAGGCATTATACCATCTAACTTATCATTGTTTAGTGGGCTTAGTTTGCCTGCAATAATGTAAATTACCAGTGAATGTGGTCATATCTTAGGACTCAAAGGGTGCGTTCCCACGGCAATGATAAAATACCAGTTGGATTATCCGACTGGTATTTTGTCATTTATTTGCACGTAAGGGGACGGCTTTTATCCACAGTTTGCGGATTCAAGCCGCCCCCCTTCACATTGACCTGTTCATGTTCCGTGCGAAAACCAGGCGGAAGAATTAACATGTTCTGAGTTTTTTTTTATTTTACGCCGGCGGTGTCAAAAACCGTCCGGCAGAAAATCCTTACAGTGTGAACTGCTGCACGGATTTTCTATTTAAGTCCATGGGGATGGTTGACAGTAGGTTTACAGACAGTTTTCAAATCCAAAAAAACAGTCTGTAAATCTGACTGAAAACCAATGCCGTGGGGGTGGGCCCTTATGGTGACCCACTCAGCATGGGATCATGAGGTAGATGTAGTTGCTGGGACATTGGTTGGGGACTATTGGTTTAGTGTGTCTTTCACCAAGTCAGAATTTTTAGTTTTTAAATAAACATTGCTTACGGTATGTTCACACGGCTTATTATCTTGCGTAATTGCGCGTATATCGCCGTGTATTGTGCATTATATGCAGCGAAATGCATGACTGACGCAATTACGGTAATTCATAGCTCTCATAGAGAGCTATGGATTCCGCCTCGTCTCCCTGCTCGCACAATACGATCGTATTGTACACGCGGGGGGAGAATTGACATGTCAATTGTTAGCCGCGATTACGCGCCGCTGACAATGCATATCTATGGGGCTGCACCTCCCCCCCCCCCCTCCTGCTTTGGAATTACGTGCTGATCAGCGCGTGGTTCCAAAACACAGAGCATATTGTGGCGCGTATTATACGTGCCACAATAAGCCGTGTGAACATACCCTTAGGCTAGGTTCACACGGTGTATTTGCAGGGCGTAATTACGCCCCGCAATTACGCCGTGTGGATGGGGTGGGGCGGGAGTGGTGGAGGGAGCGGAGGGCCGGCACCTCACCGGCCCATAGACTTTCATTACCAGCGGCGCGTATACGCTGTAGTAATTCACATGTCAATTATCTCCCTCCTCGACGTATTCGCCGAGCAGGGAGAGGAGACGTAATCCATAGTTCTCTATGAGAACTGTGTGTTACCGTAATGACTGCGACGTATTCCAGCCGTAATTGGCGCACTCCGGCGCGTAATTACGGACTGAAATACGTCCAGTTTTAAGCCGTGTGAACATGGTCTTACTGTCATACGTATTGGCCACTACTGATATTTATAACATAGTTGTGTATTGCTTATATATCCTATACATAAAAGGAAGAAATTCAAGTGCTTGGAATTCTGCCTGTCATTATATGATTATAAATGCTGGTATTGCCAGGTTGCCACAGTGCTACCTGCTATAATAATCCACAGCACCATAACACACAGTGCAGGGGATAGTCTGCTCAGTCAGGTGTAAGCTCCAAGTAGGCACCGAAAAGGACTGTGCATAATATTTCCTGCCTTGAGCCTACTTGGAGCTGACACTTGACTTCTACTCACCGCCTCTAGGCAACATAATGCCAGTTCTTGAATCTTTTAAGTGTGTACTTCCAAAGACTGTAAAGGAACAAAAACTGATGCAAAAAGTATAAACATTTTATGGCAAGTTTTCAAATTATTTTATGTACTTTTTGCATACAATTTTGTGACAGTGAAATAATAAATGATAAAATTCAATTTAAGCACATAGGTTCAGTATTTTATATTCAGCAGTTCAGCAATGTGACAATTTAGCACAGAAAAGAATCAGGGGACTATGAAAACGGGCAGGATATGCTGCAATGAATCAATACATATTTGTTGGGTTATCCACAGGGCACCAGATCAATAGATTTTAGATCAGTATAATATACACATTGGTCATTTGGAAAGAATGTGCTGTGGATTAATACAGTCCTTCAATTTTCTGTCATGTCCGTTCTGTGCTATACCAGAGTGCATAACAATGAATCGCTTAACTTGTATTTTCTGCTATTTTTTGAGACCTGCCTCATGGCTTAGTGTTAAAATGCTATATTTGTTACCAAAAATGTCATGTCTCATCTTTTATGTAAAGAGAAAATATTGCTATAATAGCACACAAAATAAGGGCATAAAGTAGCGCTAAGACTAGATAAGGACTAGAGATTTATTACAGAAAAATTACATATAATAGGACGGTCCTGTTATATGTAATTTTTATCTAAATATATCTCTAGTCCCTTCCTAGTCTTAGCGCCACTTTATGCCCTTATTTTGTTTGCTACCCTGTTTCCCCGAAAATAAGACAGTGTCTTATATTAATTTTTGCTCCTAATAATGAACGAAAACTTCTTTTTAGGGGATTTTTTTTTCTATGAACAATAATTCACATTTATTGTTGAACAAAACATCAACCTGAAATAATATACTGTAGGGATTTCATCACAAACATCAGCAGAAGTAGCCAAACTCTGAATTGCATAAAAAAAAATGCACTAGGTCTTATTTTCGGGGGTGTCTTATTTTCGGGGAAACAGGGTATTCTAGCACTAATTTCTCTCTACATACGATTACTCCCTATTCTTCTTGCATCAGAGCAAGGGAGAAAGGGTGGCAGCTTTGACTACACTACAGGCTCTGGGAGAGTGGCGCATAGCACACATGGCGCACTGTACACAGGTTAGTGTATTACTAGCCACAACGTACGTAATTGCCTAAATACTCTGCACTAGGAGCGCCTTCTCTTGTTTCTATTTTTGCTATACAGCATCCTCTTTTATAAGTTACACCCTCCAAAAACATGAATAGAAAAGGATTTATCAGTATAACTGCATGGCGCCAAGGATGTGTGTAGGCTAGTATGTTGGCATTCTCACGCCAGTGTTTTGCAGCTACCGTCTTGTGTACTAATCCAAAGATATGCAGAAGGTACATGGAGTGTGACTATTAGGATATGTTCACACGGGCAAATTTCGTCGCCATTTTGGGTCGTATTTGCGCTCTAATACAAGCAAGATGCGCACTGAAGTTACGGTAATCCATAGTTCTCATAGAGACAACTATTACGCCGTGCGAACATAGCCTTAATGGAACAATTTCAGAGATTACGAGACAAGATATTGGCAGAAGAGAGAATAGAACAGGACACTGTGTATACTTGTATGTAGGTAGGCGACTTTAAAATGGCTGACCATGATCCCAACTTTCAGTCCCTAATTACAGTCAGTAAATAAAATAGATTGCTAATGTAACAAAGAAGGTTTAATAACCTTCTGTGCCTTTTAGAAGTTAAAGAGGTTGTATGGAGCCATAACATACAGCTGAGTACATTAGGACTTCAAGAACATTTATAAGTACATTTACTAGTATTATTACCATGATGGAGAGGTGCTTTATGAATTTTTCTTCATTTACAATAAATGTATAATATGGAGGCATATATTATCACAGACAATAGCAGTGCTAAAGAAAGAATAGTATTTGCATAATACTATGTGTATGTCTACAGTTGAAACCAGAAGTTTACATATACTATATAAAAAGACACATATGCATGTTTTTCTCACTATCTCAATATAACTCATTTTGGTAATCCTAATTGACCTAAAAAAGGTAAGGTTTATTCTGATTTCATGCCAGGTAGTAAGAAAAACATGCATATACAGTATATATATATAAAAAAAATATAAATCAAGTATTTACTGTATAAGGGGAAGTGCATTGTGAGAGCAGCATTCTGTAAGCTTCTTCCTGTCGGCCATCTTACTTCTCTAAGTTACAAGGACAAACTTATAGTTACTGTTACACAGTTTTCACAAACGATGCCCCTGTTTTCAGTGGTCTGACACTTGGGGCGACATGTATGAAACCACTATACTGTGACTGGATAACGCCACTATACTGTGACTGGATAACGCCACTATACTGTGACTGGATAACGCCACTATACTGTGACTGGATAACGCCACTATACTGTGACTGGATAACGCCACTATACTGTGACTGGATAACACCACTATACTGTGACTGGATAACACCACTATACTGTGACTGGATAACACCACTATACTATGACTGGATAACATGATGCCACAGGCTGGATACAACTGCCTTACACACATATTTTTAGTTTAGGGTGTTCTTGCAGGAAAGGAGAGGTTTGCTCTCAGTACGTGATTACCAATAAGACTTAAAATAGTAACTTAGAGAAATAAGATGGCCGACAGGAAGACGCTTAGGCCGTGTTCACACGGCTTATTCCCGACGGATTTGTGCGCTCACAAATCCGCCGTGAATAAGGGGCGGGACGGGGGCGGGGCCGGAGCGCGGCGGCCCCATAGACATTGCATTATCTACGGCACGTACGCGCCGTAAATAATGTGCATGTCACTTTCTCCCCCCGCGGCGGATTCGCCGAGCGGGGAGGAGCGACGGAATCCACTGTTCTCTATGAGAGCAGTGGATTACCGTAATTACTCCGACGGATTGGCGCCGTACTGAAGCGCAAATCCGGCGCGCAGTACAGCGCCAATCCGCGGAAAAATAAGCCGTGTGAACGAGGCCTTACAGAACACTGCTCTCACAATGCACTTCCCCTTATAAATGCCTGATTTACAATTTTAGACGTTTCCATTATGTAAATTGTGCAGCACTGAACCATCCCATTCGGTTTTTCCCCTCGCTGATATTGAAAAGCCCATAAAGTACTTTTGTTTGTGTCAGGGGAACCTGTGAAACAGCTCGTGGTGTAGTCACAATGTAGCATCAGCTAGTGACTGACACGATGGGCCTCACGTATGGAAACTCTCTAGCAATAGGACTGTCACTGTTGCCCATGGCAACCAATCAGAGCTCAGCTCTCATCTTTGCACTGCAGTATACGAAATGAAAGCTGAGCTCTGATTGGTTGCTATGGGCAACAAGGACAATCTTATAGTTACTGTTAGGCTATGTTCACACGGCTTAAACTGGGACATATCTCCCCCCCCGTATTTCGCGCCGTACTGTGCTAAATACGGGGCGAGATACGTCCCAGTCATTACAGTAATCCAAAGTTCTCATAGAGTAATTGCCATGTCACTTATCTCCCCGCATGTACAATACGATCGTATTGTACGAGCGGGGAGAGGAGGCATAATCCATAGTTCTCTATGAGAACTATGGATTACCGTAATTTCGGCGCGCATCTTGCTTGTGTTAGAGCGCAAATACGATGCGAAATGCGCAGCGAAATTAGCCCGAGTGAACATAGCCTTACATTCCAACTGTGTGACCCCTCATACATGCTGACCTCTTCTAAAAATTAGAAAACACCTGGACACTCAGCACTGTCTGAGGATCACCGGAGACTGCATGCTCTCCAAATAAAAATAAATCAAGGAACCAAAAATGAGCAGATCTTCTTGTTTTTTTATGTCTTTTTCTAAAGTTTGGATTGTGAGAACATCCCCTACCTACACATCATAAAAAGGCTCCATTATGTATACACGTAGCGTGCTTGTTAAGTATGTTGTGAATTGCAATCTATGAACACAGGCAACAAAAGAGAGAAAATAAAATCACTTACATGTGATGTGGCTGTAAAGAAAATACATTTTCCCATGGGTACATACATTAGGCAATATTGATGCTTTCAGAAACAAACAAAGGGGTCTTCAATTAGATACAACTTTACCTGTTCTAGGGGGGGGCTCTGTGAGCCAACAAAACAATACAAAGTGCATTTCAATGTTAAACATATGGTAAAGCTACTATGCATATAGTGTGCAGTAAATGGATCTCATTCATAAAACACTGGTTGTTTTCTTCCTGAAGAACACAGCCAAGTGTAATGGCCCCAGTAATGTGCCATAGCCAACACCTCTGCATTGTACTCCGCAAAAAAAGCTATATTCTTATATACTTTATGTTTTATCTGCTCTTACCAGGGGCGTTGCTAGGGTCCTAAAACATCCGGGGCTCGGGCCCTTTGTGTTTTTCTGGGTAGGGCCGGGTTCACACGACATTTTTCACGCCTCATTTTGAACTGCGGATGTTTTTTTACAGAGAAAAACCTTGTGTTCCTGTCACTAATTTTCTGCACATTCCACACAGATCCCGTCCATCTCCTCAGCAGTCACTGTACAGTAAAAATCACCAATGACAATTTACTTTTCAGAACTTCTCACCTTCATATGACAATACCCCTAAACAGTCACCAAAACATCCACCTACACATGGAGCAAATCTACCAGACAAGTGATTGTGACTAAAAACCCTCCTACAAAACCAAGACCCAAAACTATTACTACTTAAGGCTCAAATAATCCTGCCAGACCCTGACCAAACGCGACTCCCACATGTGACTATCCACTGCACACAGGCCCTAGAGACATATACCACCGCCATACAGTGACCAGATAGTGGTAGATACTAGTTGTATGTAGACTCTGCAGAAATATAAGTGATTACACTGCAGTTACATTTAGTAACTCACCAGAGACGTCTTTTCTGATCAGCGTCGTTCACTTTCCCTTTTCTTCTCCATCCGGTTCACACCTTCATGCTGATTGCTCCCGGCCAATACTTGTCCCTGAGGATTTGGACACATATCTTAGAATCCTCACATGTCCAGTAACTCATCAATTCTAGGTATAGCAGTCCCTTCAGTTAGGTATCTCGGGGCCCTGAAGCAGTATATGGGGCCACAGGCAGTATATAGGGGGGCACAGGCAGTATACAGGGGGGCACAGGCAGTATACAGGGTGGCACAGGCAGTATATAGGGTGGCACAGGCAGGTATATAGGGGCACTGGCAGGTATATAGGGGCCACAGGCAGTATATGGGGGCCACAGGCAGGCGTATGGGGGCCACAGGCAGGCGTATGGGGGCCACAGGCAGGCATTATAGGGGCCACAGGCAGGCATTATAGGGGCCACAGGCAGGCATTATAGGGGCACAGGCAAGCATTATAGGGGCCACAGGCAGGGATATGGGGGCCACAGGCAGGGATATGGGGGCCACAGGCAGGCATTATAGGGGCACAGACAGGGATATGGGGGCCACGGGCAGTATATGGGGGCCACAGGCAGGCATTATAGGGGCACAGGCAGGGATATGGGGGCCACGGGCAGTATATGGGGGCCACAGGCAGTATATGGGGGCCACAGGCAGGCATTATAGGGGCACAGGCAGGGATATGGGGGCCACAGACAGTGGTTTGGGGGCCACAGGCAGGGATATGGGGGCCACAGGCAGGGATATGGGGGCCACAGGCAGCCATTATAGGGGCACAGGCAGGGATATGGGGGCCACAGACAGTGGTATGGGGGCCACAGACAGTGGTATGGGGGCCACAGGCAGTATATGGGGGCCACAGGCAGGGATCTGGGGGCCACAGGCAGGGATATGGGGGCCACAGGCAGGCATTATAGGGCCACAGGCAGGGATATGGGGGCCACAGGCAGTTATATGGGGGCCACAGGCAGGGATATGGGGGCCACAGGCAGGGATATGGGGGCCACAGGCAGTATATGGGGGCCACAGGCAGGGATATGGGGGGCCACAGGCAGGCATTATAGGGGCACAGGCAGGGGTAGGGGGCCACAGGCAGGCATTATAGAGCCACAGGCAGGGGTAGGGGGGCCACAGGCAGGCATTATAAGGGCCACAGGCAGTATATGGGGGCACTGAGGCAGGTAAACGGTTTAAAAATAACAACATTAATACTCACCTT
The DNA here is from genome assembly GCA_025379985.1 of Phyllomedusa bahiana. Classification (NCBI taxonomy): domain Eukaryota; kingdom Metazoa; phylum Chordata; class Amphibia; order Anura; family Hylidae; genus Phyllomedusa; species Phyllomedusa bahiana. The sequence goes on along the minus strand of JAODAL010051566.1, from coordinate 8,161 downwards.
AACTCCCCCGGCGAGCGCGCTCCGTCCTCTTCAGCCCGCGCTCCTCCGGCAGCTCCTCGGGCGCACGGCCTATGACGCGCTGTGCGCCCGAGGACAGGCAGCGTCGCGATGACGTGATGTCACCGCGACGCTGCCGGCTGAGGCGCACGGGGCCGCGGCGGGTCCTCAGCGCTGTGAGGACCCGGCAGCCTCGCGGTGTAGGACCTGCGGGTCCGACACTGTCTGCGGGGCAGGGAGCGCTCGCTCTCTGCTCCGCAGAAGCCCGCGGCTGTGTGTGCGTCCATCGGACGCACATGCAGCTAAAAGGCCAGTCGGTGCTCCAGGCCCAGCGCAGAGGCCTGGAGCCCGGGAGACTCGGGGCACAGGCTGTTTTATTCGGGGCCCGAGCCCCGAATAAAACAGCCTAGCGACGCCCCTGGCTCTTACATTCAAATATGTATTTGCAGAGACAGGACACTTTGTGCAGTAGTATGCAGAGATATCGTAATTTTTCACATATTTTTTTAAAAGGTTCTAAACATATAATAATGCCCCGACAGACAAACAAGCTTTTACAACTCTCGGAACACCCCTTTTTGGTATGTAAGCTTGCAGGTTATTTCATGAAGGTACCTGTTGAGCAATTGACAACAACATTATTAAACTAATCAAAATATTTTTGCCTTGTGTGTGCTAGCTACTGTGCCTCTGGTGCAAGTCTCAGATTTCATCACTGACCCCTCTTGTACAGTAAATCATGGGAGCGCCATCTTTGTACACCTTTTTGCATTATATACGAGTATATAATGCAGGACAAGTGATTGCGCCCCTAGTACTCTAGGAGGACCAGGTCTATAAGTAAAAAAAAAAAGAAAAAGTTTTAAAAATGTAAAACATTTAAAAAAAAATTTAAAAGTTCAAAACACCCTCCTTTTGTACTTTTACAAATAAAAAAAATAAAAAGATTGCACAGAATTGTTATCGGCGTGTCTTTAAAAGTCTGATCTATTAAAATCAAACATCATTTATCCTGTATAGTAAACACCATACGGGAAAAAAATTCTCAACACCAAAATTGCAGTATTTTAATCATTTCATGTCCCAAACAGATTGGAATAAAGTGTGATCAAAAAGTCATATGTATCCCAAAATCATATCAATAAAAATTACACTTCAGCCCGCAAAAAATGTACCAACACTGAGGTCCATAATTGGAAAAACAAAAATGGTATTCGGTCGCAGAATATGGCGCTGCAGCAAATGTAAAAGCTGGGGAGGAAATAACAAATGTGTCAAAAAAAAGCTTGGCCCTTAAGGGGTTAAAGAAGTTGTCCACTTTATATTCTTTTGATTTATTTTTAATATAATAGAAAAATTACATTTCCTAATAGTGGTAATGGCTGCCATGGAGTAACTGTATGGAGCAAACATGGCGTCAGTCATATCACCTCCCTGCAGTCAGTCAGCAGCAGGGTCACATGACATCTATGCGGGAAGTGTATGGAGTAAACATGGCGTCAGTCAGTCAGCAGCAGGGTCACATGACATCTATGGGGGAAGTGTATGGAGTAAACATGGCGTCAGTCATGTCACCTCCCAGCAGTCAGTCAGCAGCAGGGTTACATGATATCTATGGGGGACCTATATGGAGTAAACATGGCGTCAGTCAGTCAGCAGCAGGGACACATGACATCTATGGGGGAACTATATGGAGTAAACATGGCATCAGTCAGTCAGCAGCAGGGTCACATGACAACTATCGGGGAAATGTATGGAGTAAACCTGGCGTCAGTCATGTCACCTCCCGGCTGTCACAGGACATCTATGGGGGAACTGTAGGGAGTAAACATGCCGTCAGTCATGTGACCTCCCGGCAGTCAGTCAGCAGCAGAGTCACATGACATCTATGAGGGAACTATATGGAGTAAACATGGCGTCAATCATGTCACCTCCCGGCAGTCACATGACATCTATGAGGGAAGTGTATGGAGTAAATATGGCGTCAGTCAGCCAGCAGCAGGGTCACATGACATCTATGAGGGAAGTGTATGGAGTAAACATGGCGTCAGTCAGCAGCAGTCACATGACATCTATGCGGGAACTGTATGAAGTAAACATGGCATCAGTCAGCAGCAGGATCACATGACATCTATGGGGGAACTGTATGGAGTAAACATGGCGTCAGTCAGCAGCAGGGTCACATGACATCTATGCGGGAACTGTATGAAGTAAACATGGCGTCAGTCAGTCAGCAGCAGTCACATGACATCTATGGGGGAAGTGTATGGAGTAAACATGGCGTCAGTCAGCAGCAGGATCACATGACATCTATGGGGGAACTGTATGGAGTAAACATGGCGTCAGTCAGCAGCAGGGTCACATGACATCTATGGGGGAACTGTATGGAGTAAACATGGCGTCAGTCAGCAGCAGGGTCACATGAAATCTATGGGGGAAGTGTATGGAGTAAACATGGCATCAGTCAGTCAGCATCAGTCACATGACATCTATGGGGGAACTGTATGGAGGAAACATGGCGTCAGTGATGTCACCTCCCGGCAGACAGTCAGCAGCAGGGTCACATGACATCTATGGGGGAAGTGTATGGAGTAAACATGGCGTCAGTCAGCAGCAGGGTCACATGACATCTATGGGGGAAGTGTATGGAGTAAACATGGCATCAGTCAGTCAGCAGCAGGGTCACATGACATCTATGGGGGAACTGTATGGAGTAAACATGGCATCAGTCATGTCACCTCCCTGCAGTCAGTCAGCAGCAGGGTCACATGACAGCTTCGCTTGTTAGCCCCCACGATATTCATGACATCCCGTATATCAATTGTGGGAACCCCTTCCCGCCTATGACTTATGGGCACGTCATATATCGGTAAGGGATTAAATTGGCTTGCACATCTAAATAAATATGTTGCATCTTACTACAATGTTTTTTAACTGAAGTCGGAGCATGGAACCAGCTGCTCCATTTATGGATAATTAACCACTCACTTAGATGCTGCAGTCAATTGCGACCACAACAGTAAAGGAGAAGAAGTTAAGAAGGGAGCTTCCTCTTTCTCCAGTGGCACCCCTGCAATGCGATTGTGGGGTAATGATGGCTTTTATGGCAACCCAGAAGCATTTGTTAGGCTTATTTGTTGCCTGTGATGTCAACATACCCGGCCGTGCCTGAAGGGCACAGCCAAACATGGTGATTGACAGCCACAATATGTTGCAGCACAGTACTCAACAGCTATGTATTGAGGTAGCAATCTAATAGATCGCTGAGTCAAGTCCCCTATGGGGACAAGTAAAAAAAAGAAAAGTAAAACACAAACAAATGAATAAACTAAAACACATAGAAGAAAATTTGTGGAGCTTTTTCCCAGGATTACTTGTGAAAATAAAACATTTTCAGCTAAAACTGCATATTATTGGAAAAAATAGAATTTTCCATTTTCACAGCCTAACGCTAAAAAAATCTGTGAAATACCTGTGGGGGTCAATATCTTCACTACACCTCTGGATATATTCCTTAATGGGTGTATTTTCCAAAATGAGGTCTTTTCAGGGGTGTTTACTACGTTTAGGCACCTTAGTGTGTCCTCAAACCTGAAATGGTACCTAAAAAATATCCTAATGAAAATGAGACCCCAAAATCCACTAGGTGCTCTTCCTATTCTGAGGTTTGTGATTAAGTCAAATAGCACACTGGGGACACATATGGGATATCTCTAAAAACATCAGGATCAGGGGAATAGATGATAAGTTGCATTTTCTTATTAACATCTACTGTGTTCCAGTGAATAATGGATTAGAAATTGAAAATCTGCAAAGAAAAGTAACATTTTTAAATTTCACCTCCACTTTCATTTATGTTAAACACCTATTGGGTTAACAAACTTCCTAATGCTATTGAATACCTTAAAGGAGTTGTCTCATTACAAGCTTTCAGCCTACTTCAGTGTGCCTGGCAGTTGAATTCAGGGGCATGCTTCTTGTCTGCCTCTTCTCCTCCCTCTTCCCCCCTCCCCTCAGCACACAGAAAGCGCTCCTCAGTAACTTCTATACAGCAGGGGGAGGGGCGAGGGGGTTTTCTGCCAGAGTCAACACTGTGTGTGCCTGCCTAGGTCTGCTGCAGGCTGCTAAATCAGCTGTATTAGGGCTGATCTATGAGTGTGGGGAGGTCTGTGAAGCTGTGATTGCTAATAGCAGAGCAGAGGGAATGCATGTTTTCCTATACCCCCTGCTGTAGCATACATATTTCCACATCTCCAGCAACAACAAACCCTATCAGAACAGACACCGGGCAGCTGGGAAGTGTTACTATACTCAGGATGTGTCACTAATACAGCAGAGCATGAAGCGTTCACATGCCCCCTGATCTGTTCTATTAGTATAGTCACAGCTCCACAGACACATTGTGATTATGGTAACACACAGGGTCACTGCTGTCACATCTATTGATCAGCTTCAACTCTGCTCTCCTCAATCTGTGTAGAGAGAAGGAGGAAGCAGGCACACACAGGGTTAATCCAGGCAGCACAGACACAGAAGCCAGAGCCCTCCCCCTCCCTCCACTACAGAAGCATTCTGTGAGGGAGGGGCTCTCTGCTCAGACCTGTATTCTGAAGGTGATGAGTCATCAGACCTGACAGCCAGTGAGATAAAGATCAACAGGTCTGCTGCAATAGAGATTTGAGAAGCTGATGTACTCTACTAACAGGGATAGCTCAAAATCAGTAGGATTTTTGTAATGAACATATTTTGCAAAGGTTTGTTTTTTAAAAGATCTTTTAATTAAAACCCAATCATTGTAGCGAGACAACCCCTTTAAGGGGTGCAGTTTTTTTATGGAGTTATTTATGGGGTAGTATAACATACAGGCCCCTCAAAGCTACAGTACGTCAGAACTCCTCTGCCCCCATCATTTAGTGGGAATCTCTTAGACATGTGCTTAGGGTGAACTTAATCAAAAATGGATCTCTCTTAAAGCGGCCATCTTAAAAGTCACTTCTTTGAAATTGGCCCACGAACGTGCTCTCTCAACTTCTATCCTTCGTGAGTTGCAAGACGCACGTTTGGAAGTCAAGCACCTCTTAGTATTTCATAGTAAGCTCTATTAATTTGGAAATAAAAGCGGCCACATGTTACCCAGAGCAATGCATAATCAAATGGCACAATCCCATATCCCTTCCATTAAAAATTCCGTAAACTCATCAGTTCATTGTACACAAGATATTGCCAAAACGTTCCATTCCTTTTACTTAAAATTGTACAATTTACCTCTCTCTACTAAATGTATCTAACTCACTCCCACACCCATCACTATTATCTAAAATCCTTGATATCACAAGGCATTATGGGAAAAGGGCTGAGAAGCCCACAGGCCTCTTTTGGGGTGTAACAAACCCTCAATTTGTTTTTGACCTATAGGTCGAGAAAGAAAAAGGTTTTTTTACCCAAAGCCAGTATCTCCATCGCAGCAACGCTGTTTCTGGATTTTTGCCCCTCATCAGTGCGACGGGCAATACAGCTTGCTGTGTGGGGGGCATAGGGGTCAGGGGGGAAAAACATCTTCCTTAAAGAGAGCCCCAAACAAAGGGGTTTGTAGGGGTGCTGTGGGCTTCTCCCCCTTTTTTCCCATAATGCTTGTGATTGCAGAGTTGGTAGAGTGCGAAAAGGGCCCAAAAAAAAATCTCTACACGCCGTTCGTTCGGTGCTCTCCTTAAGGAGAGATTTTTCCCTTCCTAAAACCCTTGAGTCAGTCTCCTTCAATTAGAAGAAATTTCCCCCTTTGAATTATTGGATTTGAAAAAAAAAAGAAAATGAAAAATTTTTGTAATAATTTAGAAGGCCCTTGTGTTGTAAAAATAGAAAAAAAAATTTTAAAAAAATCATGCCAACTAACTTACCATAGGGTAGATATTTTGATATTTTTGACAAAATTTCTTATAACTTAAAGCCAATGTGTCTTGAAAATTTCTGAATCAAGTGGTAGGAAAAAGTAAAAAAAAGTTTTTCCCCAATAAAGTAGTACTGTAAGTTTTAAAAAAAGGGGTTTAGAGTCAAAATGGTTTTGGCGTAAGGGACTAATATAAAGTCTCAATACAAAGAATCTTTTTATGTTAAAGATTTGCAAAAAACAGGTCACTTTGCATATTTTTCCTTTAACAGTGTCCTATTCTTTTCCCGAGTAACCCCCTCTTGTAGGTGCTTCAGCTCCTAGGTACTATAGTAAGACCTGTTAAATCTCTCCTGATAGGTATCAGCGCGGGTTTGCATGCTACAGATCTGGGCCCTCAGCAGTTCACTGCCCCCCCAGTAGTAGCAAGTAAAGCAGTAATCACCACCAATTTAAAAAAATGAAACCGAAAAAGAGGGATGAGGAAAGTGAATCGATCAAATGGGGACAACCCTTTAAAGGTCAGGGGGGTAGGAGGAGAATAGCTAAGGGCCCAAAGCAAATGATCCGGGGGCTTGAAGCTTTACAGGCAAAAAGAAGCAGTTTCAAATAGGAATTATGCTGCTCGTGTTGAGAAGGGTAGGCTCATACAGTACAAGAAAAGCACAAATTGCACAAAAACGTTACGAAGTGAACAAAGATCAAGAAAGCAACTGAGATTTTTTGTTGCAACTACTTAAAACAAACCGGAAGATAATACCCAATAAAAATATCAAAAATAATTTTTTTTTTGGTTAAAATTTCTGTCCCAAAAGAAGCCAAATTTCAAAGTTTTGTTTATTTTTAAAATATTTTACTTTAAAGGGGTTGTTATCTCAAAATTTCATAGGATGCATGAATGAAATAATGCTGCTTTGCTCTGTCATTTTATGGTCAAGCGTCTGTAATTAGCATAGAGTCAGTGTATTCAGACTTCCTTTTATCAGTCTAAATTAAATAAAAATTTCCTTTCTGAGGACCGGAGAAAACTTCTGAGCAATGTAAACAGAAGAGTAATTAGTGTTTTTGTCTGAAAAATCAGATAACACACAAGCTCTCACATGCCAGCTCAACCCGTGTATTACTTACTCCCCGCTATCAAATGAGCAACAGCAGGGAGAAGGAGTTTCAAGGTCGTCAATTGGGAACCTGGGGCCCTCAGAAAGGGGATAAAAAACACTTGTGTCCTTAACAAAAAAAAAGGCAACGCAAAAATATTTGGGAAAAAGTCTTATTTAGGGCCACATGTATGAAAAAAGTTTTTGGTCTAAAAAATCCTTTTTGCCCTTAGTAATCTATGGGCCCAAAAAAGTGATTTTTTGGAACCAAAAGGTTCAAAATGTGGCCCCTTTTGTTCCCTACATTTTGAAAGTATTCTTTGTAGTTAGAAACCACCTTTAAAGTTTTGAGATTCAGTATTTTAAAAATTTTTTTCTAAGGGGTTTGTTCACCGGTTATTTCGGGCGTTTTACGGGCAAATGTCCTGAAATAAGTTTCAAATACGTGTCAAAAGTGTGGGGCGTATTTGCGTCGTAAAAAAATTCCCCATTTTTTACATTTGGGGATTTACATTGCAAAAAAGCCTCAATAAGGACAGGGGAATTAATTTTCGATCGTATTTACGGATATTTACGTCCGTAAATAGTCGCGAAAATACGCCTCGTGTGAATGATGAGGCGATTTTACATTGGGGAAACAATGCTAATTAATTGTTCATTTTTGAAACGATTTGGGGTATTTGCGGAGTAATTCGTCCGCAAATACGCCCCGAAATAAGCCGTGTGAACATAGCCTAACATCCCTTTTCAAATATCCAGGTAATATACGTGTACTTCGCGCTGTATAAAAAAACTGAGAATTGTGTTATTTTTGTATTTAAAATTTAAAATTCATGGAGGCAAGTGTTTAAAATACAATAGAATCTAGCACAATATCGGAAAAATTGAAGTGCCATGACAATGCGGGGTTATAGTGTCCCCATATTGCTTATACCACACAGCTTTATTCCTGCCCAAACAGAAAATTTTTTTCCCGGGAAAATTTTATTCAAATGTGTTGATTTTCTGTAGTATATCATGCCATGTATTCCAGATGGTCTAAAAAATTCTTTATCACCTCCAAATCTTTTAGATTTTTCTATTAAATTCCCCCTTTTAAAGCTTTGTTGAGCTTTATTGCCGTGCTTCCTTTTCCACAAAGGGTTTTTTTCCCCTTTTAAAACTAGTGATTTACTTATTTGGG
>JAODAL010051565.1:0-26593 GCA_025379985.1 Phyllomedusa bahiana | reverse complement strand
CCCAAAACTCCCCCCTGGCACTATAACCACTAATGAGCACTCTGCCCAAATTATGAGCAGTCTGACCATTCGACCATACTGAGCACTCTCACCCTTCTGACCACTACTGGCATTTCTCCCATTCGACCAACTGAGCAGCCCCTCCCCTTTTGACCACTACTGGGTACTCTCCCCATTTAAACCCCTAATGAGCAGTCTCACCATTCTGACCACTATGAGCAGTTTCCCCCACTACTGACCCTCACCTTTCTGACCACTACGAGCACTCCACCTTCGACAATACTGACACTCTCCCATTCGGCCCCACACTGAGCACTTCACCATTCTCCAATACTGAGCACTCTCACCAGTCTGACCACTACTGAGCACTCTCACCATTCTGACCACCCTGACATCTCACCATTCTGACACTACGGGGTACTCTCACCATTCTGACCACTATAAAATCTCCCCAAAATTCGACCATATGATCACTCTCACCATTTGCCACTACTGGCACTCTCACCATTCTGAACCAATATAAAGCATCTCACCTTCGACCACTACTGACACTCTACCTTTCTGACCCTACTGAGCCTCTAAACCATTTCTGCCCAAAATTATGAGCACTCTCACCATTCTGACCCTACGGGCAGTCTCCCCAATTCGGGACCACTACTGGGTACTCTCACCATTCTAAACCACTACTGAGCAGTCTCACCATTTGCCCTACGAGCATTATAACCCTAATGAGCATTGAGCCTACTAAGCCCTAAACCACAATGAGCCTCTGACCACTACTAAGTTACCATTCTGACCCTACGAGCAGTGTCACCAAATTCTGACCATATTGAGATAGCCACTCTGAGCAGTTCCCCCACTGACCACAATGAGCCCCTTTGACCACACTGAGCAGCCCTCACCACTACAGATCACTCTGACCTCTATTGCATATTCTGACCATTCTGACCACTATTGATCACTCTGAACATTCGGAACACTACTGAGCATGCTCAACGTTCTCACCACTTCTAAGCACTCTCACAATTCGGACCAGTACTGAGCACTACTCGGCACCCTGACCACTAATGAGCTAATGAGCGTTTTGACCATTACTGAGTGCTCTGACCATTCTGACCTTTACTGTGCACTTTGACCATCCTGACCACTACTCAGCACTCTGACCATTACAAATCACTCTGACCATTCTATTTACTATTGAGCACTCTGACCATCCTGAACATCACTAACCACTACTGAGCATTCTGACCATTACAAATCACTCTGACCATTCTAATTACTATTGAGCACTCTGACCATCCTGACCACTACTCAGCACTTTGACTATTCTGACCAATACAGAGCACTCTGACCATCCTAACCATTACTGAACATCACTAACCACTACTGAACAACACTAACCACTACTGATCACTCTGACCATTACAAATCACTCTGACCATTCTGATTACTACTGAGCACTCTGAACATTACAAAGCACTGTGACCACTACTGAGCACTTATGACCACTACTGAGCAGTCTCATCATTCTGACCACCACTGATCACTCTGATACTGAGCACCCTAACCTCTATTGGGTACTCTTACCATTCTGACCACTACTGAGTGCTCTTTGTCCATTCTGACCACTACTGACCACTCTCACCACTTCTGTGCCCTCTGACCTTTCCTGACCAGTGCAATCTGACTCATCCTGACTGTTACCGAGCATTCTGACCTCTCCTGAGAACATTGACCTCTCCTAAGCATTACTGAGCCCTTAGACTACTACTGTCCATTACTAAGCTCTCTGAACTCTCCTGAGCATTACTGTGTGCTCTGGCCACTAATGAGCATTACTGAGCTCTCTGACCTCTCATGAGCATTACTGAGCTCTCTGTACTCTCCTGAGCATTATTGAGCTCTTTGACCTCTCATGAGAAATATAGAGCTCTTTGACCTCTCCTGAGCATTACTGAGCTCTCTGACCTCTCCTGAGCATTTCTGAGCTCTTTGACCTCTCCTGAGCATTACTGAGCTCTCGGACCTCTCCTGAGCATAACTGAGTGCTTGGACCTCATCTGAGGACTACTGAGCTTTCTGACCTCTCCTGAGCATTACTGGGTGCTCTGGCCACTAATGAGCATTACTGAGCTCTCTGAACTCTCCTGAGCAATGCTGAGTGCTTGGACCTCTCCTGAGCATTACTGAGCATTTAGACCTCTCTTGAGCATTACTGAGCTCTTTGACCTCTCCTGAGCATTACTGAGTTCTCTGACCTCTTCTGAGCATAACTGAGTGCTTGGACTTCACCTGAGCATTACTGAGCTCTTGGAAATCTCCTGAGCATAACTAAGTGCTAGACTCTCTCATGAGAATAAATGAGTGATCTTACCGCATTTGAGCATTACTTAGCACACTGACCTCTCCTAAGCATTACTGAGCATTCTGACCTCTGCCGACCATTACTAAGCACTCTGACCTCTCCTGAGCATTACTAAGCATTCTGACCTCTTCTGAGCATTACTGAGTTCTTGGACCTCTCCGGAGAATTACTGAGCATTTGACTCTCTCCTGAGAATTACTGAGTGCTCGGACCACTCCTGAGCATTACTGAGTGCTCTTACCTCTACTGAGCATTTTCGAGCGCTTTTACCTCTCTTGAGCATTACTAAGCTCTGTGACTTCTCCTGAGCAGTACAGAGGGGTTGGACCTCTCTGGAGAATTAAAGAGCGCACAAACCTCTATTGAGCATTACTCTGACCATGACTTACCATTAATAAGTATTCTGACCTCTCCTGAGCATTACTAAGTGCTCTGACCTCTCCTGAGCATAACTAAGTGCTCAGATGTCTCATGAGCATTAATGAGTGATTGACTCTCCCCTGAGAAGTACTGAGCACTCGGACCGCTCCTGAGCATTACTGAATGCTCTAACCTCTCCTGAGCATTACGAAGTGCTCTATGACCTCTCCAGAGCAATATAAGTGCTTGGACACCTCCTGATCCTTACTCAGCGCTGAAACCTCTCCTGAGCATTACAGATCGCTCTGACCTCTCCTGACCATTACTAAACACTCTGACCTCTCCTGAGCAATACTGAGCACTCTGGTCATGAGTGAGCATTACTGAGCGCTCTGGCCACTACTGAGCATTACTGAGTGCTCCGACCTTTCCTGAGCATTACTGAGTGTTCAGACCTCTCCTAAGGAATACTGATCTCTCTGACCTCTCCTGAGCATTATTGAGTGCTCTGGCCTGTACTGAGCATTACTGAGTGCTTGGATCTCTCCTGAGCAATGCTGAGAGCTTGGACCTCTCCTGAGTATTACTGAGTTCTCTGACATCTTCTGAGTATTGCTGAGTGCTTGGACCTCTTCTGAGCTCTGACCTCTCTTGAGCAGTACTAAGCTTTCTGACCTCTTCTGAGTATTACTGAGCATTCGGATCTCTCTTGATCATTACAGAGAGCTTGAACCTCTCCTGAGCACTCTGACCACTACTGACCATTACTAAGCACTTTGACCTCTCCTGAGCATTACTGAGTGCTTGGACCTCTCCTGAGCATTAATGAGAGCTCTGATCTCTCCTGAGCATTACTGAGTGCTTGGACCTCTCCTGAGCATTTCTGAGTGCTTGGACCTCTCCTGAGCATTACTGAGTGCTCTGACCTCTCCTGAGCATTACTGAGTGCTCGGACCTCTCCTGAGCATTACTGAGTGCTTGGACCTCTCCTGAGCACTACTGAGTGCTTGGACCTCTCCTGAGCATAACTGAGTGCTTGGATCTCTCCTGAGCATTACTGAGCCCTTGGAAATCTTCTGAGCATTACGGAGCTCTCTGACTTCTCCTGAGCACTACTGAGCTCCCTGAGCTCTCCTGAGTGTTACTGAGTGTTCGGACCTCTCCTGAGCATTACTGAGTGCTCTGATCTCTCCTGAGCATTACTGAGTGCTTGGACCTCTCCAGAGCATTACTGAACACTCTGACCTCTCTGACCTCTCCTGAGCAGTATGGAGCTCTATGAAATTTCCTGAGCATTACTTATCTCTCTCAGTTCTCCTGAGCATTACTGAGTGTTTGGACCTCTCCTGAGCATTACTGAGTGCTCTAACCTCACTTGAGCATTACTAAGCTCTTTGACCTCTCTTGAGTATTACTGAGCACTTGACTCTCTCCTGAGAATTACTGAGCACTCAGACCTTCTTGAACATTACTGAGTGCTCTTACCTGTCCTGAGCATTACTGAGTGCTTTTACCTCTCTTGAGCATTACTAAGCTCTCTGACCACTCCCAAGCATTACTGAGTGCTTTTACCTCTCTTGAGCATTACTAAGCTCTCTGACCTCTCCCAAGCATTACTGAGTGCTTGGACCTCTCTTGAGCATTACAGAGCGCTCAGACCTCGTCTGAGCATTACTAAGTGCTCTGACCACTACTGACCATTATTAAGCACTCTGATCTCTCCTGTGCATTACTGAGCTTTCTGACCTCTTCTGAGCATTACTGAGTTCTTGGACCTCTCCTGAGCATTACTGAGCTCTCTGAATTCTACTAAGCTCTCTGACCTCTCCTGAGGTTTACTGAGTGCTCGGATCTCTCCTGAGCATTCCTGAGCGCTCGAACCGCTTCTAAACATGGCTGAGCGCTTGGACATCTCCTGAGCATTACTGAGCTCTTTGACCTCTCCTCAGTGCTTGGACCTCTCCTGAGCATTGCTGAGCTCTTGGATCCCTCCTGAGAATAACTGAGCACATGGACCTCTACTGAGGATTAATGAGTGTTCTTACCTCTCCTGAGCATTAATGAGCACTCTGTCCTCTCCTGAGCATGTCTGAGCTCTCTAACTTCTCCTGAGCTCTCTGACCTCTCCTGAGCATTGCTGAGCTCTTGGATCTCTCCTGAGCATTACTGAGCGCTAGGACCTCTACTGAGCATTAATGGGTGCTCTGACCTCTCCTGAGCATTACTGACCCCCCTGAGCTTCCTGGCACAGGGTGCTTGACTTTCCGACACACTGATTTTGGACCCCCCCTAGCATCATGAGTCTTGGACACTCCTGACTTTACTGGTGCTTGGACCCCCTTGCATTATGGGGCTCGGACTTCCCTTGAAAATACAGAGCGTTTTGGATCTCTCCAGCATTACAGAACATTTGATTTTTCCTGACATTCCTGAGTCCAAACCTTTTTGAGCTTTATTGAATGCGGGCCCTCTTCTGTCAATACTGAGCCTCTGATTCCCCTAGAGTCTGAGTTTCCAAATTTCCCCGGCATGATAGTCTTTTAACTCTCCTGCGCATTATGACTCTTTGCCTCTCCTAGCATTTTGAGCTCTTCCTCTCCTGGCATTGCTGAGCGCTCGGACCTTCCTGGCTTTATGAGTGCTTGGCCTTCCGAGCACTTCTGAGTACCTGCCCTTCTTGAGCATTATTTAGCCCCCTACCTTCCTGAGCATTTTGAGTGTTTGGGCCCTTCCTAAGCATTATGATCCTCTGACCTGCCCTGGAATACCGAGTACTCAAACCTTCCTTGGCATACTGAGCTTTCTGCCCTCTTCTGACATTACTGAGTTTTTGGGGACTCCCCTGTGCATTACTTATTTTTCCTGACCCCCTCCTAAACATAATGAGTACTCTAAACCTCTTGACATTTTTTACCCCCGCCCCTTTTCCTGGGGGCCAAAAGAGTACCCCGTACCCCTCCTTGAGCAGTAAGGGGCCTTTTTTATGACCCCTCCTGACATTTTTCTGAGCCTTTTGGGAATCCCCCTGACTTTGGGCCTGTGGGTCGACCTCCCCCTGAGCTTTTTCTGATGTTTGGGCCCCTTCTCCTGAGCTTTTTTTCTAGGCTTGGACCTCCCTAAAACCCCTAATGAACTCGACCTCCCCCCTAGCTTCCCTAATTTTCCCCTGACCTCTTCTGGGAATTATTTATTTTTTGGACCTCCCCTGGGGCTTTATTAAAGCCTCTGACCCCCCGACACTAAATTATTTACCCCTTGAACCCCCCCTTTGGCATTACTTACTCTCTGACCCCCTCCTGAGCACTAATGATTACTCGGGCCTTTTTTTTGAGCAAAAATGAGCTCTTTGACCCCCTCCTAAACTTTTCTAGCTTTTGGGGATATCCCCCCTTGAGCTTTTGCTACGCTGGGGACCCTCCTGGCTTTTTCTGATGCTTGGCCTCTCCGAGCTTTTCCCAAAATGCTTGGACCCTTCCAAAGCACTACTGAGTATCTGACCTCTCCTACCCATTTACTAAATTGCTCGCAACCTCTCCAACATACTGATCACTCCTAACCTTCCTATTTTTTACTAAAGCCTCGGACCCCCTGAGCATTAAGATCGGGGCAAACCCCTTCCTGACATTACTAAGGCCCCTGCCCACTTTGAGAAATACTGATTTGGCTAGACCTCCCCGAGCAAGGCGAGTGCGGGCCCCCTATCCGGGGAGCAAAAAGGGAGCTTTTTGCCCTCCCTGAGCTTTAAAAAAGGCCCCTTTTACCTCTCCAAAAAATTTTAATAAGTTTCCTTTGACCCCCTAAAGCATTACGGATTTCTCTAAACTTTTTCCCTGACCCTTTTATTGACCCTTTCCTTTTTCTGATAATTTTAAGCTATTTAAAACCTCCCTAACTTTAAAAAACCTTTGACCCCCTCCTGACATTATAAGGTTTTTGCCCTCCCTGGGGCTTAAAGAGCATTTGGACCTCCCTAAAGCATTTCTGGTCTTGGACCTCTCCTGACATTACTGATTTCCCTTTACCTTTTCCTTACATTACTGAGGGTCAAACCTCTCCTGAAAAAAATGCTGATTTTGTTTGGATTTTATCCGAGCTTTATGACTCTTTGACCCCTCCTGAGTATTATTAAGCTCTTTGACCCCCCTATTTTTAAACGGAGCCTCTCCTAAAACTCTCCTGAGCATTAAAAGACCCTTTCCCCTTTCCTGAGCCCTACTGATTTCCCTTGACCTCCCCTTTAAATTTTTTATAGGGGCAATTTACCTTTTCTGAGCATTAAGAGCTCTAAACCTGTTTCTGACAAAACTGAGTGCTTGGTCCTCTCCAGAGCATTACTAAACTCCCCTAAAACCTCCCCCTAAAAAATTAAATGACACCAAAGCTTACTTCCAAGAATTTTGGCCGTATGCAAAAATTGAAATGGGGGGGCCCCCCTTACCTTCGCCATTTACAATATTGGTTTTTCTTCCTTGTCAAAGGCCCTTTTTGTTTCCCCCCCCGGTTTCGGGGCCCCCGTAGCGACGCTACCCCCTCCCCCCTGGGGAAAAAGGGCCGATGAGTGCTTTTTTTGCCCCCTGAGAAATTACTGACCAAAATACATCTTTCCCCAAAACGGGACCAATATACTATAAAAGCAAAATAAAACATACAAAAAAGGGAAAACCATAAAAACAAACAGAAATTACATCTTCCCTAACAAAAACCAATACTTACACACATACATCAACATACATAAACCAAAAAAAAATAAAGCAAAAAACCAAAATACAAAACCCGACCGGTAATATAAAGCACATATAGCATATAATATCCCATCCCCCTACACTTACTTTTTTTAAACCAAAAATATCCCTCACATCAAAAGGAACAAAAAAATATACATCAATGCATAATAACGTAAAGTAGGGGAAATTTTCCCCAAGGCAAAGCTCCCCCCGGTCCCTATCAGGAAAATTGAAAATTTTCACCAGGGGGGCATGAAACAGTGGGTAATGGCAGCAAAAGCGGCCCTTTGCTATCAGGACAGTCCCCTAAATCCCAGGGCATTTGTACCGGGGGTAATGCACAACTCCCCTTGCTATCAGGCATTGCAATAAATTAGGGCATTTTACATGGGTAAGGCGCAAGCTTCGTGCAATCAAAAACATGCAAAAACACCAGGCCCCATGTCCGGGGGAAAATGCAGCAGAGCTGTCCGTGCTATCAGGACAGTGCAAAAATTTTTTAAAGGTGCAGTGTCATGGGAAATCCCACAACTTCGTGTAACCAGGACAGTGCAATATTATTAGGTGCAGTATAACAGTGGTAATCCCACAACGGCCGGGGCAAACGGGACAGGGGAAAATATAAACCCAGGTGCCGTTACAGGGGGAAATTTGAAAGCAGAGCGTCCGTGCAATCGGGGAACAGGGGCAAAAATCCCCAAAGTCGGGTTTACGTGGGTAATCCCAGCAGAGCTGCCGTCCCTTATCAGGACAGCAATATCCCCAAAGGTTAAAGGTACAGGGGGAAATTTGCAGCAACTGCCCCCCCCCCCCCCCCCCCTGCAATCAGAACAGAACAATATCCCCCATGCATGTACATTTGGAAAAGCAGCAAGCGCCCCCTTTGTTTATAAAACAGTGCAAAAACCCCGGTGCTTTTGTACAGGGGTAATCGGGCAAGCTGTCCGTGCAACGGGAAACATTGCAATACCCATCAGGTGCAGGTACAGTGAGTAATCGGGCAAGTTTCCCCCTTTGAAATAAGGCCCTTGCAATACCCACCAGGTTGCAGGTACAGGGAAATGCCCCAAGCTTCTGGGTTTAATCGGGACAGTGCAAAAATCACCAGGTGCAGTGTAAAGGGAAAATTGGCCAAGCAGAGCTGTCTGTGCTATCAGGACAGTGAAAATACACCAGGTGCAAGGAACAGTGGAAATTGCAGCGGGAGCGTCTTGCAAACAAGACAGTGCAATATCACCAGGTGCGGGTGTAAAAGGGGTAATCCGGCGGGAAGCTGTCCGTGCTATCAGGACAGTGCAATATCATCAGGTGCAGTGTACAGTGGGAATCCCCGAAGTTTGTCCGTCCCTTTTCAGGACAGGGCAATATCTAAAAGGTGCAGTTTTCGTGGGGTAATGCAGCAACCCTTCCCCGTGCTATAAAGAAAAACCCAATATCAAAAAGGTGCATTGTACAGGGAAATGCGGGCAACCCTTGTCCGTGCTTTTCGGGAAAAGGGAAATTTATCCCCCGGTCCCAGTGTACATTTAAAATCCCCAGCAAGAGCTGCCCTTTTGCAAACGGGCCCGGGGAAATTATCCCCGGGTTTGAAAAAGTAAAAGGGTAATCAGCAGAGTTCCCCGGCTATCGGGACATGAAAATATCAACCGATGCAGTTCCCATGGGAATGCAAAGAGCGCCCCTTTGCATCGGGACATGCAATATTTTTTTAAGGGCATTTTTTGCCCGGGGGGGAATGCAGCAAGCTGCTGTGCTATCAACATGAAATTACCCACCAGGTTTTCCGTGTACATTTGGAAATTTTTGGCACAGGCTGCCCCCGTGCTATCGGGCCTTTCCCAATTTTCCCCCAAGGGGGCATGTACAGGGGGTAATCCCCACCCAGACTTCCGGCTATCGGGACATTCCCAATACCCTTTAAAGGGAAAGAAAAACATGGGAAATGCACAGAGCTTTTTGTGTTTATCAACAGTGCAATACACCAGGGAAAGTGTACAGGGGAAATTTCAGAAAGACTGTCCTTGCAATCGGGACAGTGCAATATTATTATTGCATTTGTACATTGGGAAAAGGGCAGAAAAGCGGGCCTGTGCTATAAACCCGTGCAAAAATCACCAGGGCGGGTGTAAGTTTTGGGTTAATTTGAAAGCAGACCCGGGCGGGCAATCGGGACATTTCAATTTTCACCGGGTCATGTAAAAAAATTGGGTAATCCCACCCAGATCTTCCGGGGCTAAAAAAGGACTTTTGCAAATCACCAGGTGCATGTACAGGGGGGGTAAGGCACGAGTTTTCCGGCAAACAAAACATGAAATTTCCCCCAGGTGCATGTACAGTGGGAAATCCCACCCAAGTTTTCCTGAAAATTCGGGACAGGGGCCCAATATAAACCGGGTGCATGTACATTGGGTAATCAGCAGAGCTGCCCCGTGCTATCGGGAAACCTTTTGCAATAAAAAACCAAAGGGCCCATGTAAAAGGGTAATGCACAGGGGCGGGTTGCTTCCCAAAAATCACCAGTCATGGGAAACAGTGGGTAATACAGCAGATCTGTCTGGCTATCGGGAATTTCAAAAAATCACGGGTGCAGTGTACAGGGGGAAAATGCAGAAAGGCCCCCCCGTGCTATCAAAAAAAACAGGGGCAAAACCCATTGGGTTTCAGTGTACAGGGGGAAAATGAAAGCAAGCTGTCCGGCTACCGGGACAGGGGCAAAATCCCCTTTTTCCCATTTCCCGGGGTTAATGCACCCAGAGCTGCCCCGGCAAACGGGCCCAAGAAATATCATCGGGGTGCAGGTTAATATAGGGGTAAGCACCAAGCTGCCCCCTCCCTACCCCGGGGGAAAAAAAAGTGCAATTTTAAATTAGGGGGCAGTAAAAAAGGTGAAAATCACAGAGTTTCCCCGGCTACAGGACATTCCCAATATCACCCAGGTGCAGGTAACAGGGGGTAATGCACCAAGCGCCCCTGGCAATAAAGAAAAAGTGCAAAAATCACCAGGGCATGTACAGGGGTAATCCCAGCAGAGCTTCCGGGGCATCGGGAACATGCAATATCACCAGGTGCAGTGTACTTGGGTAATCACAGACCCTGCCCAAAGCAAATCAGGACAGTGAAATATCATCAGGTGCCGTGTTCAGTATGGGTAATGCAGCAGAGCTGTCTGTGCTATCAGGACAGTGCAATATCACCAGGTGCATTTTAAACATTTGGGTAAACACAGGGGCGGGTCTGTGCTATAAAGGGCATTTTGCAATACCACCAGGTGCATTTGGGTAAGGGGGAAAATGAGCAGAGCTGCCCCTCCCAATCGGGAACAGTGCAATACCCGGGTTTGAAATTGTACAGGGATGCACGAGCTTCGTGCAATCAGGACATGCAATATTTTTGGGTGAGTTTACAGGGGGAAATCACAGAGCTATCTGGCTATCGGGCCCGGGAAAATTTTCACAGGTAAAGTGTACAGGGGGTAATCCCAGCGGGAGCTGTCCGTGGCCTACGGGACAGCCAAAATAAACCAGGTGCATTGAAGTGGGTAAGGGCAAGAAGCAATCGGGGCTATCAGGCCCTTTAAAAATATCACCAGTTCAGTTACAGGGGTTAAGGGGCAGCAGAGCGGGTCCGTGCTATCAGGACATTAAAATTTCCACCATTGCATTTGTACATGGAAAATGCACCAACTGCCTGTGCTATCCAAACATTGCAATATCAAAAGGTGCAGTGAAACAGGGGGAAAATGAAAGCAAAAGCTGTCCGGGGCTATCGGGCCCGTGAAAATTTCACCGGGTTTGCAGTTTACAGGGGGGTAATGCAGCAAGTTTCCCGTGCAAACGGGGACAGTGCAATATCTTTTGGGTTTGCATTGAAACATGGTTAAACAGAACCCGGGCCCTGTCCCTACCCCGGACAGTGCAAAAATCCCCAAAGGTGCATTTAACCATGGGTAAGGGCAGCAGAGCGGGCCCCCGTCAAACAGACATGCAATAAAAAATTAGGTAGATTTACAGTTTTAAAATGCAAAAAGGAGCGTCCGTGCTAAAAAGGACAGTAAAATATTTTTGGGGGTGCATTACATTTGGGTAATGCACCGGGGCTGTCCAAGTTATCAGGCAGTCAATATCCCCAAAAGGTGCAGTGAACATAGGGGTAATGAAAGCAGAGCTGCCCCGTGCTATCAGGACAGTGCAATATCACCAGGGCATTTACAGGGGGGTAAAGCAGAATTTGCCCTGGGCCAATCAGGGCAGTGCAAAAACCCCCCCGGGTGCAGTGAAACAGGGGGAAAACAGCAAAAGCTGCCCCGTGCTATCGGGAAAATTGCAATATCACCAGGGGGTGAAACAGTGGGAAATCAGCAGAGTTTTCTGTGCTATCAGGAAAATGCAAAATAAATTAGGGGGCATTGTACAGGGGGAAATTCACAGAGTTTACCCTTTTGCTATCGGGACATGCAAAAATTCATCGGTTCAGTTACAGGGGGTTAAATGCACCCAGACCCTGTCCGTCCCAAACAGGACATGGCAAATCACCGGGTGAAAGTTTACAGGGGGTAATGCGCAAACTTTTTTTTGCAAACGGGAAAAGGAAAAACCCACCTTTTTGCATTTGTACATTGGGAAATTGCGCAAAAGCTTTTCTGTGCTATCAGGACAGTGCAATATCACCAGGTGCAGTGTACAGTGGGTAATGCAGCAGAGCTGTCCGTGCTATCAGGACAGTGCAATATCACCAGGTGCAGTGTACAGTGGGTAATGCAGCAGAGCTTCGGGTGCATCGGGACAGGAAATATCTTTTATTTGCATTTTAAAAATGGGTAATCACAAAAGCAAATCTTTTCTATCAGGAAAATGCAATACCACATTGCAGTGTACAGGGGGGTTAAGGGCAGAAACCTGTCTGTGCTATCAGGACAGTGCAATTTGCATTTAAAAATCACTCCGTGTGATAAAAGGCATTGTTTTCCCGGGCCCCTTTTCACCCCCCCCCCCCCCCTCCAGACACAAATCCGGGTTTTTTCTGAACTTTAAAAAACCGCCCAGAAATCTCTTTTCTCCCCCCAGTTCTTCCCCCTTTGTCTCGCCCTCGGGGCCGTACAGGACCGTCCAGTTGGCCCCCTCACCAGGGGCCCCCCAAGAACTGGGGGAAATAACGGGGCAGAGGAAAAGCAACCACAAAAAGGGACGGGAAGATCGGGTAGAGGGTTGAAAAATATAAAAGAACTTTTCTGATGGTTTGAAAACCCCGCCGGGCGGGGGGGCAGGGCAGGTATGGGAAAACAATTGCTTGTGGCCCCCCTAAAATGAAAGCGGGAAAGGCCCAAAACCAAAGGGGAGAACTGAAAGGAAGGACACCCCGGCAAGGAAAACAGCAGAAAAGGGACACAGGGAAAGGGGAAAAAACAGCGGGAAAACACAGGGAAAAGGAGAGACAGCAGGAAGGACACACGGCAAGGAGAGACAGCAGGAAGGACACACGGCAAGGAGAGACAGCAGGACGGACACACGGCAAGGAGAGACTGCAGAGAGGACACACGGCAAGGAGAGACAGCAGAGAAGGACACACGGCAAGGAGAGACTGCAGAGAAGGACACACGGCAAGGAGAGACAGCAGGAAGGACACACGGCAAGGAGAGACAGCAGAGAAGGACACTGGCAACAGACGCAGATTAGAGAGGGAGAGATTAACAGCTTCCAGCAGATTAACCGTGCAGATTAATGGCTCCAGTTATCCTGCAGCAGGGCTAAAAATGGTCTCATTTCTGCTTCCTTCAGACCCACAGAACTCGGAGAGCAAATGCGTATAGGTCGAGATGAGTGTCCTTCTCCACAGGGAGGTGAAGGTCATGATCTAACCCTGCAAGGACAGGAAACTGGTGGAGAGAACCGCACCAGAGAGCAACTATGTCTTCCTCCATATCATCGCAGCACCGTCCCGATCACAGTCCTGCGGTCCCAGCCACTGCGGTCCTAACAGGGGGCAAAGAACCACACAAAAAGCAACAGTGGAGTGTTCCTTCACATCATCACCGCACTGCCCGGATGCCCCTCACAATAAGGCTGCGTCCCCACACGCGCGACAATACCGGTCGTTTACGTGACCGGTATGTGTCTGTTTTTGCGGCCGTCCTCCCGGCCGAGGAGGGGGGGGGGGCGGCTTTTCTCCGCAATGATCAGAGAACGGCCCTCCACCCTCCAATTGAGGTGTTCATATTCCATCCAGAAACCGGACGGAAGAATGAACAGGCTCAAATGTTTTTTGAACGGCCCGCGGGCAGAAAAAACGGCGGGCGGAAAACCGTGCAGTGGAGACAGTGGGGACAGTGGAGACTGCTGCACGGGTTTTCCATAGAGCACAATTGTGCTCATTTTTGGCCGGTTTTTCAGGCGGTCTGAAAAACCACAAACCGGATGAAAAACCGTCCGAAAACCCGTGCCGTGGGGACATGCCCTAACACAGCATCACAATGATGAGGAGTCCTGTGGACCCGACCACTGCAACCCTAATGGGGAGAGATGAGGCGGCGGGATTTTTATGAACCTTTTTATGGTCCAGTACGGATCTCTATACGGCCTCAGAGAGTCATTGATGATAAAGGTCCAGTAGGGATCTCTATACGGCCTCAGAGTCATTGATGATAAAGGTCCAGTAGGGATCTCTATATGGCCTCAGGGGCTCAGTGGTGATAAAGGTCCATTAGGGATCTATATACAACCTCAGAGGGTCAGTGATGATAAAGGTCCAGTAGGGATCTCTATACGGCCTCAGAGGGTCGTTGATGAAAAAGGTCCCATAGGGATCTCTATATGGCCTCAGAGGGTCGTTGATGATAAAAGTCAAGTAGGGATCTCTATACGGCCTCAGAGGGTCAGTGGTGATAAAGATCCAGTAGGGATCTCTATACACCCTCAGAGGGTCAGTGGTGATAAAGGTCCAGTAGGGATCTCTTTATGGCCTCAGAGGGTCATTGATGATAAAGGTCCAGTAGGGATCTCTATACAACCTTAGAGGGTCAGTGGTGATAAAGGTCCAGTAGGGATCTCTATATGGCCTCAGAGTGTCATTGATGATAAAGGTCCAGTTGGGATCTCTATATGGCCTTAGAGGGTCGTTGATGATAAAGGTCCAGTAGGGATCTCTATACAGCCTAAGAGGGTCGGTCATGATAAAGGTCCAGTAGGGATCTCTATATGGCCTCAGGGGCTCAGTGGTGATAAAGGTCCAGTAGGGATCTCTATACGGCCTCAGAGGGTTGTTGATGAAAAAGGTCCCATAGGGATCTCTATATGGCCTCAGAGGGTCGTTAATGATAAAGGTCCAGTAGGGATCTCTATACATCCTCAGAGGGTTGTTGATGAAAATGTCCAGTAGGGATCTCTTTATGGCCTCAGAGGGTCATTGATGATAAAGGTCCAGTAGGGATCTCTATACAGCCTCAGAGGGTCGTTGATGATAAAGGTCCAGTAGGGATCTCTATACGGCCTCAGAGGGTCTTTGATGATAAAGGTCCAGTAGGGATCTCTATACAACCTCAGAGGGTCAGTGGTGATAAAGGTCCAGTAGGGATCTCTATATGGCCTCAGAGGGTCGTTGATGATAAAGGTCCAGTAGGGATCTCTATACAGCCTCAGAGGGTCGTTGATGATAAAGGTCCAGTAGGGATCTCTATACGGCCTCAGAGGGTCAGTGAAGACAAAGGTCCAGTAGGTATTTCTTTACGGCCTCAGAGTGTCATTGATGATAAAGGTCCAGTAGGGATCTCTATATGGCCTTAGAGGGTCGTTGATGATAAAGGTCCAGTAGGGATCTCTATACAGCCTCAGAGAGTCGTTAATGATAAAGGTCCAGTAGGGATCTCTATAGGGCCTCTGGGGCTCAGTGGTGATAAAGGTCCAGTAGGGATCTCTATACGGCCTCAGAGGGTTGTTGATGATAAATGTCCAGTAGGGATCTCTATACGGCCTCAGAGGGTTGTTGATGATAAAGGTCCAGTAGGGATCTCTATACGGCCTCAGAGGGTCAGTGGTGATAAATGTCCAGTAGGGATCTCTATACGGCCTCAGAGGGTCAGTGGTGATAAAGGTCCAGTAGGGATCTCTATATGGCCTCAGAGTGGTAATGATGATCAAAGTCCAGTAGGGATCTCTATATGGCCTCAGAGGGTCGTGATGATAAAATTCCAGTAGGGATCTCTATACAACCTCAGAGGGTCAGTGGTGATAAAGGTCCAGTAGGGATCTCTATACGGCCTCAGAGGGTCGTTGATGATAAAGGTCCAGTAGGGATCTCTATACGGCCTCAGAGGGTCTTTGATGATAAAGGTCCAGTAGGGATCTCTATACGGCCTCAGAGGGTCAGTGAAGACAAAGGTCCAGTAGGTATTTCTTTACGGCCTCAGAGTGTCGTTGATGATAAAGGTCCAGTAGGGATCTCTATACGGTTTCAGAGTTCGAAGACAAAGTCCGTAGGGATCTCTATAACTCAGAGGGTGTGATGATAAAGGCAGTGGATCTTATGGCTTCAGAGGGCCAGTGTTGATAAAGGTCCGGGATCTCTATATGGCCTCACAGGGTCAGTGATAATAAAAGTTCAGCAGGGCTATCTTTACAACCTTAGTGGGTCAGTGATGACAAAGGTCCAGTAAGGATCTCTATGTGGTCTCAGAGGGCCAGTAGTGATAAAGATCCTGTAGTGATCTCTATATTGCCTCAGAGGGTCAGTGATGATAAAGGTCCAGTAGGGATTTCTATACGCCCTCAGAGAGTTGGTGATGATAAAAGTCCAGTAGGGATCTCTATACAACCTCAGAGGGCCAGTTATGATGAAGGTCCAGTAGGGATCTCTATACGACTCAGAGGGTGTTATGATAATAGGTCCAGTAGGGTTCTCTATACGGCCTAGAGGTCGTATGATAAAGGTCCAGTAGGGATCTCTATATGGCCTCATAGGTTTGTGATGATAGAGGTCTTATTAAGGATCTTTATACGGCCTCAGAGGTACCTGCAAGGATCGCTATATGGGCTCAGAGGGTCGTTGATGATAAAGGTCCAGTAGGGATCTCTATACAGCCTCAGAGGGTCGTTAATGATAAAGGTACAGTAGAGATCTCTATACGGTCTCAGAGGGTCGTTGATGATAAATTTCCAGTAGGGATCTCTATACGGCCTCAGAGGGTCAGTGGTGATAAAGGTCCAGTAGGGATCTCTATATGGCCTCAGAGGGTCGTTGATGATAAAGGTATAGTAGGGATCTCTATACGGTCTCAGAGGGTTGTTGATGATAAAGGTCCACTAGGGATGTCTATACGGCTTCAGAGGGCCAGAGATGATAAAGGTCCGGGATCTCTATATGGCCTCACAGGGTCAGTGATGATAAAGGTCCAGGATCTCTATATGGCCTCACAGGGTCAGTGATGATAAAGGTCCAGGATCTCTATATGGCCTCACAGGGTCAGTGATGATAAAAGTTCAGCAGGCTATTTACAACCTCATGGTCATGATGACAAGGTCCAGTAGGGATCTCTATACGGCCTCAGAGGGTCAGTGTGATAAAGCCCAGTGGGATCTCTATACCCTCAGAGGGTCATGGTGAAAAGCCCAGTAGGATCTCTATACGGCCTCAAAAGGGTCAGTGGTGATAAAGGTCGGTAGGATCTCTATACGGCCTAGAGGGTGTTGATGATAAAGGCCCAGTAGGATCTTATAGGGCCCTCGAGGGTCAGTGGTGATAAATGTCCAGTAGGGATTCTATAGGGCCTCAGGGGTTGTTGATGATAAAGGTCCATAGGGATCTCTATACGCCTCAAGAAGTCGTCGATAATAAATCCCATAAAACTCTATACGCTCAGAGTGTTCTGGTGTATAAAGGTCCAGTAGGAGCTCTATACGCCCTCAAAGGGTCATGTGATAAATTCCAGTAACTCTGATACGCCTCAGAGTCATGGTGAATTGGCCATTAGTGCTATAATACCCTCTAGGGTATGATGATAAAGCAGTAGCGACGCTCTAGACGGCCTCAAGTCCATTGATGATAAAGTCCATAGGATCTCTAGACGCCGTCCCAGATGTTGTTGTTTATAAAGGTCCAGTAGGTATCTCTATACGGCTCAGAGGTTGTTGATGAAAAAGTCCAGTAGGGATCTCAATTAACGGCCACAGAGGTCGGTATGAAATAAGGTCTTATTAGGATCTCTTAGTTTAAGCATAATTGTCCTATAGGTGTCACCGTAAATTCTGAGGGGTGTAGTTTTTGGCTACAATCCAGCAAATCCTCTTCTTTTCTTCCGTCTGCAGAGGATGTGTCGGCCTTTGCATCCTGAGACCTGATCAAGGAGACATGAGATCTTGACATCCAACATCATGGGTCACATATGGGGAAGTACCTTGCGGTAGTATGGGTGGTGTATCTCCTGATAATATAGATGGTATTATAGGCTGAATACTTTGCGTTGTAATAGCCATTTACCTTGGAGCGTAGTAAGCCATGACTCTCACATGTAGTTATAGGCATGTACATCAAGGTGTTGAAGGGCGCTGACCTGTTCTATAAAACCCTAAATCATTTTCCTAGAACCAAAAAAATGTGGGAGCCCGACTCATATGGTATTCTGCAGGGTGGTGTGATATTCTGCAGGGTGGCTGTGATATTCTGCAGGGCTGATATTCTCAGGGTTGTGAGATGCTCAGAGCTTGATATTCTCAGGTGTTGATATTCTGCAGGGAGGCTGTGATATTCTCATATGAACCTTATATTCTCATTTTGTGGAAAGTCTTCAGGTGGATTGATGATTCTGCGAGTTGGAGTGATATTCGCAGGTGGTTGAGTTCTCAGCAGTATGTCTCATCTGTGATATTCTGCAAGCTTGATATCTGCAGACCTGTGATATCCTCCATGTTGGATATCTGCATGGTTTATATTCTGCAGGGAGTGTAATTCTCAATGGAGGTTGTGATATCATGCCAGGCGAGCTGAATATTCTGCAGAATGTGTGATATCTCAGGAGTTGATATTTCTGCAGTGAGTGCTGATATTCTGCTGGTGTTGATATTCCTGGCAGTGGATTTGACTCATCTTATATTCTGCACCTGTATTTCTCCAGGTGATTGTATATTCGACAGGTGTGATGAATAGTCACCAGAGCGTGATAGTCTGCAGGTGTGTATATTCGCAGAGGCTATATTCTTCAGAGCGTATATTCTAGCAGGTTGTGTATATCTGCATCATATAAATAATCCTCATGGAGTAGTGATATTCGGCAGATTGTTATATTCTGCAGAACTGGTGATATTCTAGCAGAGCTGTGATATTCTGCAGCGCTTGAATATCTCAGTGCTGTGATAGTCTCAGGTGGCTTGATTTTCTGCAGAAGGCTGGATATTCCTGCAAGTGTGTGATAGTTCTGCAGTATGTATATTCTCCAGGCGGTATAAATTCTGCATGATATATTCTGCAGGCCTGTGATATTCTCAAGGTTGTGTATATTCTGCAGAGCTGTGGATATTCTCAGGTGGTGATATCTGCAGGGTGTTTGATAGTCTCAGGGGGTGCTTTGATACTGCAGGGGTGTATATTTCTGCAGGGCTGCTGTGATACTCTGCAGGTGGTGATATTCTGCAGGGAATGGAATGCCAGTGTGTGATATTCTCAGGTGGGCTGTGTGATTCTAGCATGGGAGGGCTGTGATAATTCTGCAGGAGGGGTGTATATTCTCAGGTTGTGATATCTCTCAGTTGTGGTTGATATCTCATGAGCGATTTTCAGCAGGCCGCTGGATATTCGCAGGAAGGCGCTGATAATCTTGCCAGGGTGAATCTGCCTCGATTCGCTCCACCCCACCTCCCCACGCGCGACCCCCTCCGCCGCTCCCCCTCGCACCCCCCACCCCTCGCCTCTATATCCTCGCCTCCACCCCCACCCCCCACCCCGGAACGACATCACGCCCACCCGCCCATCCCTGTCTGCGCCACACTGAAAGCCATTACCCCCCACCCACCGCCTCACACATACCACCTTCCCGAACCTGATCATCTCAGGCTCATCCCCACCGGTCGCCAACCCGCTCCTTTTAGAAGCAAGCCACATACGCAGGTCTTTACTATGTGTGGAAGGTCGTGTTAGGAAGCCAACCAACCGCCTCTCGAAACCCTCACCACAGCACATCTATATATTGATAGTTGCTGCGAGCAACCACCACACCCCCATCCGCCGCGCTACACATCACGCGCCACGCACCGCACCGCCCACCACCCCCTGGATGACCTGCACACATCTCTCTCAGCTCACCCCCTTTGATATGTCTCGCCGGGTAAAGATCCACATCGCACGGGATCAAAGACACATCCCAGTGGTTTGACTTCGAAAAGCAGGGGCGCAATGGAGACTAGTGGCAAAGAAGCGCTCAGGAATCTCTTGCTCACTGTGACAAATTACCGTAGCAATCGCGGTCACTATCTATACTGCATGTCCTAAGACACATCCTGTTGAGAGCAAAAATACTGCGAAGCGGGTTTTTAGATTGAGAGGTCAATTGTTGTAGTATGAATTTTTGGAGATGGTTGGTTTGAGAATTAATTGAGCACACGAAAGATGTGTGGAGAATGCGAGAGAAGATGAGCCTCGCACACCGGGGAGATAATTGACAGATTGAGGTTTGATGATAGGTGTGAGAAGGTGGGTGTGGAAAAAAAAAAAAAGTAAAAATATTGGGAGGTTTTGAAGATGGGTGTGGAGATAGGTGTTAGATTGGGGTGTGGAGATGGGGGGCTGTGGATTTGTTGAGGATTGTTGTGTGTAGATTGATGTGTATATTAATGAATGATGGGGGTGTTGTAGATGGAGGGGGTGATAGGTGGTGTTGAGGATGAAGTTGTTATATTATGTTGAGATGTAGAGTTGTGGACTTAGGTTGGAGATGAGGTTTTGAATGAAGGTGTGAGATTAGTGTGTGGAGGATTGGGTGTGAGATGTAGGGTGTGGATATGGGGGGGGTGAGTAATTGGTGTGAAGATGTTGTGTGATATGGAGGGTGTAGGATGAGAGGTCTGTACAATGCATGAGTGATGATGAGGGGTGTTTAGATTAGAGGTTTTGGAAGGATGGTCGTGTGTGGAGAGGCACTCTTTGATTGGAAAGCCGCCTACATGGAGCTAATTTGACGAATGAGTGGGGATTTGGTGGGTGGAATATGTGTGGATATAGTAGGGTGTGAATAGTAGTTGTAAGATGGGGTTGTGAGATTGGGTGTGGAGATAAGGTTTTGGAGAGGGGGTGTGAGTGATAATGCGTGTAGGATGGGAATTAGGAGGATGTTAGGGTGTGGAATAAGGGTGAATGGGTTGTAGATTGGTTGGGAGAAGGTTGGAGATGGTGTAGATTTTGGGGTGTGAGGATGGGTGTTTGGAGATTGTTAGGTTGTAATGTTGTTGGAAAATTTAGGGTGTGAAGATAGAAGGGTGTGAGATGGTAAGGTGTGAGATGGGGTTGGGAGTTATGTATAGATTGGATTTGGATATTAATTGTAATGTGTGTGAGATTGGAAAGTGTATATGTGTTTTGATATTAGGTGTGTAGATTGGGTGTGGAGATGGATTGTGGAGATGTGGAGTAGAGATGATGGTGTTATGATTGAGAGTGTTAGATTGGATGGGTTGTGGAGGGATGGTTTGTTTAGGATAGGAGAGGGTTGAGGACTCTTCCTCCTACGCAACCTCACGGTATGCAACGATTCAAAGGAGGGGGTCGTAAGGTAGGATCTGTACCAGCAGGTGTGGAGATGGGTGTGGAATGGTGGTAGTGTGAATTATGGAGTGTGGAGGATATAGTACCCCGATAAGCGAGCATAAGGTGACTGATGAAATTAGTGGTGTGTAAGGGGGGATGGTAGAGGTTGTGGAGGAAGGAAGAGTATGGAGATAAGGTTAGGGATGTGATGGATATAAGGTGTGAAATGTAGGTGTGGAGATTTGTGGTGAATGGTGGTTGATATTTGGAGATATGGTTGTGGAAGATTTTTGTGAGATGTAGTGTGGAGATTACGTGTGGAATGCGGGTGGAGAGATGGGGTGTAGATAGAGGGGTTGCAAGGTAATGTAGTTTGGAGGATGAAAGTGCGTGCAGATAGTAGAGTGTAGATGGGTAGGTGTTGAATCGATAAGGGTGTAGTTACACACTAGTACGGGGGGGGTGCTAGGAGATGGGTCGTGGTGTGGAGATGGTTGGAATAGGGGATTGGACAGGATGGAGTGTGAAGGGATGGCTGTGGAATTGGTGTAGAATTGGTTGGATATGAGGGTGTGGAGCGATGGGGTGGTGTGGAGGATTAGGGTGTGTGAGACATGGAGGGTGTGGATATGAAAGGGTTGGAGATTTTTTGGATATGAAGGGGGTGTATGGAGATGTGGTGTGAGGATGAGGTGCTGGAGGGATTGGGGGTTTGAGATCGGCCGCGATACTTGTGAAGAGTAGGAGGGCAGGTGTGACCGCGATATATGTTTAAGAATGAAAACTTACTACAGGTGTGAAGATTAGTGTAATACATATGAAAAGTAGTTGTGAGATGGGGGTGGGATAGGCATACCTGTTGTCAGTGAGGACTTAGGGAGGGGTGGATAACAGGTGTAGAGGGATGTGGTCTGTGAATGATGAGAAGGGGAGTGTGGAGATGGCGATGGGGGTTGGAGATGGGAGTGTGTAGATTGGGGGTGTAAGGATGGTCTGGGTGATCCAAGCCCAGATAGTGAGCGGATATAAGAGACAATTCAACAAGATGCGAGGCGAGATATCTCCAGTTCTGCAGATGAAGTGTGAGGATAGAGGCGTAACGAAGAGTGAATTGGTAGGGGTGCGTGTAGAATGGGGGCGTGTGAGATGGGTGTCTAGGAGTGAGGAATAGTTGGAGAGTTAATTATTCAGGTGTGAGACACATTTAAGTGTGGAAAGGGATGGGAAAGGTGCGCGCGCGCTAGAGATATGAGGTGGGAGATTATTATTTAGATCGTCGATGTGTAGAGGTGAGAAGAGATTATATTATATATTACGATTCTTTTTTGTTAGGAATTGTGATATAAGAAAGATGATTTGTGATATTAAAAAAGATTTTGGATACTGTAGCAAAAGATTTTCTTAGATAGGAAGAAAGGGGATTTGTATATATGAATGAAGATTTTGACAAACGGGGAAGAAAGGACAATGTTGGTGATATAAAAAGATTATTATATGAAAATAGATTTGTAAACATACAATAAAGACAAGGAGTTGTGACGATCTTAAGATATAAATGGAATTCTGTTCATATAGATAAATATTGTTTGAAATGTAAAAATTGTGATATAAGAAAGATTGTATAAGAAATAAAGATTTGTGAAATAGAAAAAGATTGGACTCTATAATTAAGATGATGTTTTATATGAATAAATAAATGGTGATATAAATAATTTTTATAGAAAAGATTTGTGATATATAAAGATTTGTTGATATAAGAAAGATTTGTGATATGAAGAAGGATTTTTATTAATAAAATTTGTGATTATACTAATAAGATTTTATATGAAGAAAAGATTGGTATATAAATAAAAATTTGTGATATGAATTAAGATGTTGATATGAGAAAGATTATTAGTGATATGATAAAGATTTTATGTAATAAAGGATGTTGAGTTCAATATCAAATAAAGGGTTTGTGATATATAAAATTTTGTGATATTAGAAAATTTGGGATATAATTAAGATTGTGTTTAAGAAAGACTGTTTGATATTAAAAGGATTTTGATATAAGAAAGATTTCTTTGATATGGAGACAATAAGGATTTTTGATATATTAAGATTTTTGATTTAATAAAGAGTTGTATATAAGAAAGATGTGCTACATATAGAAGATTTCGTCGACATCTAATGATAAAATTGTGATATAAAAAGTGCATGTTTGTTTGCATAATGTCTATAAAATTTAGATATACATAAAGATTTTTTATATAAGAAAGATGATTGTGATATACAATAAACATTTGGCTATATTGTGAAAAAGGATTGGTCTATTTGATAAACGAATTGTATTTTAAGTAGATTTGATAAGACAATAAAATTTGATATTAAAAATTTTGTGAATGAAATATGAGTTGTGATATTAATAAAAGATTGTGATATATTAAAATTTGTGTATAAAATAGTTTTTGATAGTTTTGGAAGTTTGGGGATAGAAGAATAGATTTGTGAGATGAATAATGTTTTTTATTATTATATTGATATGCGATAAAGTAGTTGTGAATAAGGAAGATTGTATCATGTTGAGAAGTCAAGAAACGCGAGTTGAACTCCTCGTTACGAGTTCAAGGATTCTGATATGTAAGACCACACACCTCACAGAAGTGGTTTTTTAGGCCACTAACGGACATTAATACTACCAGAACTCTCTTGTAATAATAAAAGGCTATATTTACGATGATATTTTATGTACTTCACAGATATAAAGAAAACCATCACAGAACACGAAGTGATTTAGAGAATATATTAGATAGGATTTGTTTGGGTTGATATAAACAAGATTTGTATATAAAAGTGATTTTGTGAATGGGGAAGAAATGTGAGATGTGATAGATTTTGATATAATAAAGTTTGTATATAAGAATTGTTATATAAAAAGATGTTGTATATAATAAAGAGTTGATATAAAAAAGATTTGTGATTGAATAAAGAATTTGTGATATGAAAAAATTTGGATATAAGAAGATTTGTGATATAATAAAATTGTGATATAATAAGGATGTTGTATATATTAATGATTTGGTATATTAAGAAGTGTTGTAATATAAGAAAGATTTGATATAGTAAAGATGATATAAAAAGATGTGTGATATATAAAGGATTGTATATAGAAAGATTTGTGATATAAGAAAGATTGGGTGATAGAATAAAGATTTGTTAGATATAATAAAGATTTGTAATATGGAGTAGATTTGTGATATAAGGAAAGATTTGCAGAGAAGAAATTTTGAAGTTCTATAGTGATATAAAAAGATGTGTGTATATAAAGGATTTGTGTCTCTATAATGAAAGAAAAGCCACCATGGGTTTCTTAGATTAAAACCACATTTGCGAACATCTCGACTTCTACTAAAACAACTCACGCCACGACCCCAAAAAAGACTAATGATTTGAATTATAAACATCAATGGCCCATCATCCACAACGCAGTGATTTGAGGACTCTTATATTACACTAGTATCTAAATATGATTGATATTAATAAAGATTTTTGTTATGGGAAAAAGGATCGCATGGGATATAATGCGCGCATGAAAAGGCATAGATTAGTGATATTAAGAAATGGTAATATGTCTTGTATATAATAGATGTGATATAATAAAGATTATGTTATAAAAAGACTTGTGCATATAGTAAAGATTTGTGATATAATAAAGGATTGTGATATAAGACAAAGGATGTTTTATATAATAAAGATGGTGTGATATAATAAAGATTTGTGATATAAACGAAAGGATTTGTGATATAATAAAGAGTGTGATATAATAAAATTTGTATATAAGAAAATGGTTTGACTATTAATAAAGATTTGTGGGATATGAAAAAGATGTTGGATATAATAAAAATTGTGATATAATAAAGGGATGTGGTGTATTAAAAAGATTTGTATTTAAAAGATTGTTATATAATAAGGATGTGTGATATAGATAAGATTTTGATATAAATAAAGATTTGTATATGAAAATACATGTTGTGATATAATAAAGATTGTTATAAAAAAAGATGTTGTGATAAAAAAGATGTTTATATAAGAAAGATTTGATATGAATGAAGGATGGTTGTGTTCGTAAGAAAATTTGTGATATAGAAATATTTTGTTATATAAAAAGGATTTGTTGAGATAATAAAATGGTGTGACATTAATAAAGATGTTGATATAATAAAATTTGTGGATATAGAAGACAAGATGTTGTTATATAAGAAGATGTTGTGATTTAAGAATGGGATTTTTGATATAAGAAAGGATTTGAGCATATAATAAAATCGTTGGTGATATAATAAAGATTTGTTATTAAGAAAATTTGTGATTTTAATAAAGGATTTGTGATATGAAGAAAGGATTTGTGAATATTAAAAAAAAATGTTGATAATAAATGTAAAAAAGTAATAAGAATGGGGAGGGAGAAAATGTATAAAAGAATGGGGATGGGTAAAGGGTGATAGAAAGGGGATGTTAAAAAGAATGGGAAAAATAATTATTGGGGGATGTTAGGAAAAAAAGAAGGGAAAGGTAGTTTTAAAAAGAATGTGATAAAAAAATGAAATTAGAAGTGATAATAAAATTATGGGATTTAAGAAGAAGGGGATGGGGAAAATGTGATGAAAGGAAAAAGGGAAAAATGGGGAAGAGGTTTAGGGGAAAAATGTGATAAAAGTGTATAGAAAGAATGGGGAAGAAAAATGTGGGGGGGTGATAAAGAATGGATAAAAAAAAGAATGTTTTGGGAAAAATGTGAAAAAAGAATGTGATAAAAGAAGTGAGGGGAAAAATAGAATTTTTGGGAAAAAAAAAAGGGGATAAAAAGGTTGAAAAGAATGTGATAATAAAGTGGGAAAAAGAATGTAGAAAGAATTTGAAAAAAAAATGTGATAAAAGAAGGTGATGAAAAGAAGGAAAAATTTTGAAAGTATGGAAGAATGTGATAAAAAATTTAGGGGAAAAAAAATGGGTTTGGGGTTTATTTGAAAATGTGGTGATAAAGTTTGATAAAAAAGTGTAAGAAAAAAAGAATGTGATAAAGATTGTGAGGGGGATGAATGTGATAAAGAAGGGGGAAAAAAATTTAAAAAGAAGGGTGTTTTATAAAAGTAAAAAAGTGAAAAAAGTGAGATAAATGTGAGGGGGTTTTAGATAAATTGTATAAAAAAAAAGTGAAAAAATAAATGTATAAAAAATTAAAAAAAAATGGGGGGAAATTTAAAAGATTGATAAGATGTGATGAAAAAATGGATGAAAAAGAATGTGAAAAATAAAGGGTAAAAGAATGTGATAAAAGAATTTAAAAAAGAGGGTTAAAAAGAATGGTGTTTTTAAAAGTGTGATGAAAAGAAGGGAAAAAAAGATTATAAATAGAAGGGTGATAAAGAAGGATAAAAGAAAAAAATGT
>JAODAL010051564.1:0-26595 GCA_025379985.1 Phyllomedusa bahiana | reverse complement strand
TACGGGGGGTATGGGGTTGCTGGTCTCTGGCTGTGATGTGGAAGTATTACAGGGAGGTAAAGGTATGCGTCTCCTGGCTGTGGCTTTTTCAGGGAGGTATAAAGGTATGTGTGTTCTGCTGTGTGGGCATATTAAAGGGGGGTAAAGGTATGTCGTCTCTGGCTGTGATTGGAGTATTACGGGAGGTTAGGTAAGGGTGTTTTTGGCTGTGCTTGGCAGTAAAAAGGGAGGTATAAGGTATGCTGTGTCTCTGGCTGTGGCAGTATTACAGGGAGGTATGAGGTATGCTGTGTCTCTGGCTGTGGCAGTATTACAGGGAGGTATAAGGTATGCTGTGTCTCTCTGGCTGTGCTGTGGCAGTATTACAGGGAGGTATGAGGTATGCTGCGTCTCTGGCTGTGCTGTGGCAGTATTACAGGGAGGTATGAGGTATGCTGTGTCTCTGGCTGTGGCAGTATTACAGGGAGGTATAAGGTATGCTGCGTCTCTCTGGCTGTGGCAGTATTACAGGGAGGTATAAGGTATGCTGCGTCTCTGGCTGTGCTGTGGCAGTATTACAGGGAGGTATAAGGTATGCTGCGTCTCTCTGGCTGTGGCAGTATTACAGGGAGGTATAAGGTATGCTGTGTCTCTGGCTGTGCTGTGGCAGTATTACAGGGAGGTATGAGGTATGCTGCGTCTCTGGCTGTGCTGTGGCAGTATTACAGGGAGGTATAAGGTATGCTGTGTCTCTGGCTGTGCTGTGGCAGTATTACAGGGAGGTATGAGGTATGCTGTGTCTCTGGCTGTGATGTGGCAGTATTACAGGGAGGTATGAGGTATGCTGTGTCTCTGGCTGTGATGTGGCAGTATTACAGGGAGGTATAAGGTATGCTGTGTCTCTGGCTGTGGCAGTATTACAGGGAGGTATGAGGTATGCTGCGTCTCTCGTGCTGTGGCAGTATTACAGGGAGGTATGAGGTATGCTGTGTCTCTGGCTGTGATGTGGCAGTATTACAGGGAGGTATAAGGTATGCTGCGTCTCTCTGGCTGTGCTGTGGCAGTATTACAGGGAGGTATAAGGTATGCTGCGTCTCTCGTGCTGTGGCAGTATTACAGGGAGGTATAAGGTATGCTGTGTCTCTGGCTGTGATGTGGCAGTATTACAGGGAGGTATAAGGTATGCTGTGTCTCTGGCTGTGGCAGTATTACAGGGAGGTATGAGGTATGCTGTGTCTCTGGCTGTGGCAGTATTACAGGGAGGTATAAGGTATGCTGTGTCTCTGGCTGTGATGTGGCAGTATTACAGGGAGGTATAAGGTATGCTGTGTCTCTGGCTGTGGCAGTATTACAGGGAGGTATGAGGTATGCTGTGTCTCTGGCTGTGCTGTGGTGGCAGTACAGAAACTCAATGTAAAACCTTCTGAAAGGCCTGATCTACCCCTGGTGCAGGTTGGTCCAGTCGCCGTGCATGAAAAACAGATAACAGAAATCATCCTTACGAATAAAGGTAGTGATGTCCCAATAGCCCCAATACAGCGCCCCCAGCTGGCCCCAGAACCTCTTCCCTGGACTAGATGTGACCCGGTTTTGTATTGTTTTCTGCAGATGATGATGTATATTATGTGCCCTATGTTCATCGCCTGTGGCGGCATTGAGGTCTCTGCTGCTTATGTCGCAGCTATCTGGTAGTTATGAGTCCTGCGTACATGATGATGTTAATGTAATATCCAGCGGATAAGAGAACATTTTGCACTTTTTTTTTTTTTTTTTTTTCTCTACCTTTTGGAATTAATTTTAGAGGAGGGCAGTATCCCGATAAAAATCCAAGTGCAGCATTCAGGCTGATAAATTTCCCCATCCGGAGCAGCTCAAGCATCGCAATTACCCCGCGCGGTCTATCCATCATCCGCCAGGCAGCGGAGAGCGGCAGTCATTCCTGGAGGATAAGACTCTGCCATTGCTGGATTGATGGAGGCCACCGCATCAGTGGAGGAGGAGAGCTGCGTACATGCAGCCAAGTACCCCGGGCAGCTAGGTTGTAGACTGGGGGCAAGTACTCTCAGTAGAGTTTGTATTGCATTCTGCCCAGGAGGGGTCTCCGCACCAGAACCTCCGCTTATCAGATCTTCTGACATTTATTTCCAGTTGTTAGCAATGGATATAAAATAGTCAGGAATCCTGCCATAAAGAATAACACGAGAGCCGTCATCAGAGATACATTGTTATTCCAGGCGCAATATCACAGACTTCCGGGAGTTTGTCCTCCTTAAATCCTACAACAGCATCACAGGCTGTGACCGGGTCTATAGCTTCAGGCTCCTGCTTCCTGTTCAGGCTGTGGGTGGTTCTACAGCTTCAGGCTCCCGCGTCCTGTTCAGGCTGTGGGTGGTTCTACAGCTTCAGGCTCCTGATTCCTGTTATGGCTGTGGGTGGTTCTACAGCTTCAGGCTCCTGCTTCCTGTTCAGGCTGTGGGTGGTTCTACAGCTTCAGGCTCCTGCTTCCTGTTCAGGCTGTGGGTGGTTCTACAGCTTCAGGCTCCTGCTTCCTGTTCAGGCTGTGGGTGG
This sequence comes from Phyllomedusa bahiana, assembly GCA_025379985.1. Classification (NCBI taxonomy): domain Eukaryota; kingdom Metazoa; phylum Chordata; class Amphibia; order Anura; family Hylidae; genus Phyllomedusa; species Phyllomedusa bahiana. The sequence continues at coordinate 24,048 of JAODAL010051564.1, read as the reverse complement.
TTCTACAGCTTCAGGCTCCCGCTTCCTGTTCAGGCTGTGGGTGGTTCTACAGCTTCAGGCTCCCGCTTCCTGTTCAGGCTGTGGGCAGTTCTACAGCTTTAGGGTCCTGCTTCCTATTCAGGCTAAGGGTAGTTCTACAGCTTCAGGCTCCTGCTTCCTATTAAGGCTGCGGACGGTTCTACAGCTTCGTGCTCATACTTCCTGTTCAGGCTGTGGGCGGTTCCACAGCAATTGACATTTCAGCTGTGCTATTCCTAGCATAGCCTGTAAAAGGGACATTTGTGATGGAGGGGTCTTAACAGCAGGACAGAAGGCTACAGAGCTCTATAGAGTTAAAGTTTGTCAGTAAGAAAAAAACACAGCAGGAAGTGATGTCACTATCCCAGCCACTGCTAGGGCAAAGAGAGGTGGTCGGTATCTTAGGGAAACTTGTGTACACAAGCAGGAGTTAAGAGCTGCTCCCTAACTCTGAAGAAAGCATGATCAGAACAGCAATGTATTTGGTAATAGTCTTTATTTACCTTTGCTGACATGTATAAAGCTGATTAATATGTTGAGTGTGCCCCATTAAGGAGGAGGCTTACCTTGGTGCTTTGCATTTCCAAAGTTTTTAGATTTCGAGATGTTAGTGTGTTATCACCCCACCCTCCCTCCACCTCCCAATAAAATAAAAAAAAAATAATGGTGAGCACTTCCAGGAATATTTGAAGTAAATGGGGCTGGTGCCTGCTGATGTGGCTACATAGCAAATGAAAAACACACAGAAACGGAGCAGCAGCTCTGCAGATGCTCAGAGACCAACATTAGGTATATGAGTTGTTTCATATTATATTTCTACTACATGAAAATCTGAGGGCCTTACTGCACATCCACTGGCAGCAATGTGGCTGCAGTCCAGATGGGGACCTGCTCTAAACAAGCATCCCTTCCTTCTCCCTGAAGACCCTGGCTGCTGCTGACAGCCGGCTCTCCACTCTTGCAGCTGCACAATTAGTCTGCAGCTGGGAACTCTGTGCGGACATTGTGAAACAGCCGTCCAAAGTTGTATATCAACCACCCGGATGTTTTTAGTCTATGAGCAGAATGGATTGGGGTGTGCAAAAATAATTTTTTTTTTATTTTTTGGAAGGTGGTGGGAATGATTGCATGGGAAAGTCACTGCCTCCATTCTGGTCTTGCACTCTCCCCTCTGGTTTTTAGTCAGAACCGAGTATAGTTGGGACCCTCAGGCCCTGAAAAGTGTAGAGGCACAGAGATGTGTGATCTAGAGCAGGTCTCCATCGTAACTGGGGCCACCTCTCTGATGGTGGATGGGCCCTCACAGTTTTGACCAAAAATGTGCGTTCTCATGTACAGTACAGGTAGCTATAATGCACAGTGCATTAATTCATATATTCCAGTCTCTCGGCGTTTGCAGAGCTGCTCTTGCGTTTCTGTATGATCGCATTAGAGCCTGTTGAGATTCTCATAAAATCGCTCCCAGTCTTCTCTCCTATAGCTTTGTGCATCATGTCATCTAGAGCCTCTGAGCCGCCACCGCTGTTTCCACCGCTTCCCAATTGTCCCCTCTCCTGTAAGAAATTTCTTTCCAAGTCAACTTTCTAACTCTCATATAGCTCGAAAAATCCTTCTTATCCTGTGTTAAGAGGCCGAGCAAGGCTCTTTCATAGAATGACAAGCGTAAAAGCTTTGTGTGTAGTTGGTGTCCAGAGGCGACCGCGTTTGAATTCAATTGTGTTACTTAGGCGTAAACCCTCAAGGAGCTCAGCACTTGTAGAACAGACTATGCAGTGTTCTCTGCTTATAAAGGAGGGCAGGCTGGACAGATGAGAGCGGTGCAGCTGTGGCCTCCTCCATGAAAGGCTGCATGATGGAAAAGAGCAAAGATGCTGGATGCAACGGCAGGAAGGTGCCACTGTGTATCCTCTAGATGGGTCACTGTATAGAAGGGGGCATAGCGGGAACAGAGAGCAACAGAGGGAAGATGCCGCTATGTCTCCCCTAGACGGGTCACTATATAGAAGGGGCATAGCGGGAACAGAGAGCAACAAAGGGAAGGTGCCGCTATGTCTCCCCTAGACGGGTCACTATATAGAAGGGGGCATAGCGGGAACAGAGAGCAACAAAGGGAAGGTGCCGCTATGTCTTCCCTAGACGGGTCACTATATAGAAGGGGGCGTAGCGGGAACAGAGAGCAACAGAGGGAAGGTGCCGCTATGTCTTCCCTAGACGGGTCACTATATACAAGGGGCATAGCGGGAACAGAGAGCAACAAAGGGAAGGTGCCGCTATGTCTTCCCTAGACGGGTCACTATATAGAAGGGGGCGCAGCTGGAACAGAGAGCAACAAAGGGAAGGTGCCGCTATGTCTTCCCTAGACGGGTCACTATATACAAGGGGCATAGCGGGAACAGAGAGCAACAAAGGGAAGGTGCCGTTGTGTCCCCACTAAACGGGTCACTATATAGAAGGGGCATAGCGGGAACAGAGAGCAACAAAGGGAAGGTGCCGCTGTGTATCTTCTAGACGGGTCACTATATAGAAGGAGGCATAGCATGAACAGAGAGCAATGGCAGGAAGGTGCCACTGTGTCTCCACTAGACGGGTCACTATATAGAAGGGGGCATAGCGGGAACAGAGAGCAACAAAGGGAAGGTGCCGCTGTGTATCCTCTAGATGGGTCACTGTATAGAAGGGGGCATAGCGGGAACAGAGAGCAACAAAGGGAAGGTGCCGCTATGTCTACAGTGGATGTATGAAGGGGGCATAGCGGGAACAGAGAGCAACGGCAGGAAGGTGTTGTCATGTCAAAACGATAAAAGGGAGTAGGGAACAGCTGCATAAACCTGCATAAAAATAAGCAGCAATACAGGAACAAAAGACAGATCAAGTAAGTAGAGCGCATGTAAAAAAAAAAAAAAAAAAAATCATGCTCAGGCCAAATTAAGTGTTTTGAACCCTTTCCTTTTAGGGTAAGTTCACAGGATGGATGTTAATGAGGAATTATGCGGATTCAGCGTTGAATTCCTTGTTAAAAACCTTGTGCAATCTGATGGCAATTCACTTGAACGGTGAGTCCGCCTGTCACGCAATTGACTACAGTGCAGATTTTCCAAACCACAGAAAAAAAGAAGAAACGTTTAATTGTTTTGAGCAGATCCTCATCCGATTCCGCTCAGGGAGTAAGGGCACAGGTCAACCCTATTGCAGTAGAGCTATCCCACCTCCAAACCGGAGGCAAAAAAGTCTCAAGTTAAAATCCTCGGCAGACATCCAGGTGTCATGTGTCCCCTCGGATTCTGCTAAGGTAACCATGTCGGACTTCTCCATTCAATTTATGAACCTTGTCTTATACTTTTTCTCCTCTAGGTTTTGATCTTACAAACGCACGTTTCTCCTCAGAAATATGCGCTTATTTCACTGCAAAGAAATGTAAGCGCAGCCTCAGGTTGCCTCCGCTATGTTGTGAAGTTGATGGCGCTCCCTTCTTTCCCCCTCTGTTGTGCAGCATCTTCAACTCTAATAAATGTGACCCAAGTCTTGTTCTTTCCACTTGTCAGTTCATGTTTTCGTTGTGTTTTTTTTTTTTTCCTTTCGAACTTTCCATGGTAACGCACAGAATCTGCGTGATGTTCTCTCACTTTTTGTATTTACACAGCGCTGTCCTGGTCGAACTGGTGTCTCACAGGATCTTGTATCCTCGGCCTGGTGTTTATTATCTGCTTCAGGGAATCCAGTGACAAACTGTCTCATCCAAAGTACACTATCTGAGTGCCTGGGATTATTCAATGTTGTTTTTTCATTTCCAGAATTGTCGTGGCTGAACTGGTGCCTGACGGGATCTTGCTTTCTCAGCCTGCTCTTTATTGTGTGCTTCAGGGAATCCTATGACAGACTCTATCTTGATGTCTTTATATCTGTGTAATGGCCCCAAACGGGCAGAACGCTCCACTCACGGCACAGTTGTACGGTATTGCACAATAGACTGGAGGAAGACGAGCAGCAAGAGGCCGGCGGTCTGATATTAACAAGTACATAAATGGTCCCAAGTGTGGATTTTACTCTTGTGATCCTGGAATCTGAGGAGCATCAATTACGGGGGACGTCTGCGGCTCCTGCTGGTGGCAGGGAATTGTTAATAAAGGTGTGGTATTTTAATGTTTTAATGATGAATAGGTTTGAATATGTTAAGTCTAATTGCACATTTTGTCATATGAAAGGTTTGTTCTCTGCAGACACCTTACACGATGGAGGGGATGTGGGCAATGTCTGTTACAAATGGACTGAATTGGTAATTTTTCTTTTGGATGCTTTGTTATATGTGTAACACACAGACGCATCATGCTCCACGGGCTGCAGAGGGACCTCTATCCTGTATGCTTAACCCAAGGAATTCTGTCAGAGCTTATGACCTCTGATTAGGTGGCCTTAACGTACCAGGATACAGAGTATACCATTGAAGCCTTGTTTAGCAGATTAGTAGTAGCTACACTGTATTGTGGATTCAGGTTTCATGATGGGAATAAAAGGTGCTCTAACAACGCACATCAAAATGTGAAAGCTTTAGGTTCGATCTCTGGAACGGGCACCCAAAAATGTAATCTTAGAATAGAGTTCTGGCGGCACTTGTGCACAACTCTCCATTCCGTTTGATGGAAGTTCTGAGTACAGTGAAGTGCTGTGTTCCACCTATGAGACCTGCACCTATCTCGGGGAACAGGCCTCAGAATGGATTACTGGCTGCACTTGCACATAACTCTCCATTCCGTTTTACAGGAGCTCTGAGTAAGGCCGAGCACCGTGTTTCAACTCTGGGCCCTACATCTGTCTCAGGAACGGGCCCCCGAAAGTGTCAGCTCACAATGGCGAGACTGTTACGCTTCCACACGATTCTCCATTGTGTTTTATGGGAGTTGCAAATGCGACCAAACATAACACCTTCCTGTAATGGGAACTCGAATAGAATGGAGAGCGTAAGCGTGACCGGTTCTTCATTCTGAGCCAACACTTTCAGTTGGCCCGTTCCCAAGATGGTTACAGGTTTCAGAGATGGGAGCTGCACCTATCACAGTTTGCTGGCATCTCCTATTGTTGGAAAGATTTTGGTTCCATGATTTAAGCTTTATTCAGTTAAATAAGCAATGAAACCTGTTTTCCACCTCTAGTGTTGCTTCATCTTAAAAGGGAGCCAATACTCATATTTTTTTTGGTAACAGCATGGTGTTTTATGGTTCATTCTGCAGCCAGCGACAGCCGTGTGGTGACACCATGCCATTACCTCAAAATATACTGTGATTATTTTTCTCTTTAGACCATTTGTGTAAGGGACGGAGTCTCCTACAGTCCCTTAGTGGTAATCGCGGTTTGTCTTTCTTTTTATACGTTGCATAATTTGGGGGGGTTGTCTTTAAAGATATTTTCCAGTCTTTAAAAATGATCCACAAATGGTTTACATGCCTCTTACAGTTGTTTTGCACATAAAGATGGATTTGTAAAAACGAGCCCCCGTTAATTTTAGCGCGGTTTATTTTTAGAAAGAGTTGCACTAATATGTAACAGTTGTGTTTTTTTTTCATATTTTTGATAGCTTTAAAGCTGGATTCAATTGTAATTAACTCTAGTTTGGAACAGAGGTGAAATTGGGGTTAAGTAAAAAAAATGCAGGCTTTTTTTAATTGCTTGCAGTTTTGTGTTTTGTTTTTTTTTTTTAACTTCAAAGTCTGGACCCACCCTAAGATCACTTGTTATTTGTCTTTACTATTTTTTCTTTCTGTCATACGACTTGAAAAGACGCCTGCTTTCACAAGGTTATAGAAGGCCTACACAAGATAATTTTTAGATCATTATTAAAGATGGTCAATGGCAAATGAGTAAATTCTCACTGATCATATGAGTTTTACAGTGCAAAATGTTTGTCGTAGTCTGCACAATTATTCTCCTTGTAAAAAGCCCTTTACTAACATACAGCCTCCAGCATAGGTGGTTCTGTAAGTCAGTCTCAAGTAGTCACATAACCACTACCAGGTGTGTTATCTCCTGCTTGTGTAAAGTACAGAACTGGGGGTTATCTCCCCTCTCCTGACATGTATCTCACTATCACTTCTTATATCCTTGGCAGCATATTATGCCGTGTGCAGGGTCTCTTACATGGGCTGGTTATCAGCTGAAGGTTCCCGATAATTGCCCTACATAAAAGCCGCTGTGATCGTCTGACAAACTAGCACCTGCTCGTTCGTTGGGTGATTGCATTGGTGCTTTCACGGTGCATTTTTTATGCATTTTTTGGGCAAAAAATGCACAACATTAATTATTGTGCATCTCTGCAAAAAAAAAAAAAAAAAACTCACCAAAAAACCGCACTGTGTGAAAGCACCCTTAAAGTAAAACTTATCTGTAGGCATCACATCTACGCATGTGAACAAAGGTTGTGCCGCTGATTTAAAAATAGCCTTGAATGGCCACATGAATGGTCATACATAACAGCGATATTTTCTTCAGCCACCGAAACGGCTGGAGTATGTAAAAACTCTATTTACAAGCAGCAATCCACTTTGTTTTGTCGATCACTGCTCAAACGGGCATTCATCACCCAGTGTAAAAGTGAATAAAAGTTTAGCAGAGCAGACAGTGGGTAATTACATGCACTCCAGCATAGGGGTTAGAGCTGCTTTAACTTGTGCATAATAAAATGCTATAAGAACTATCCCTATCCTCCTCCCTTTAACTTCCTTTCCCCACTCTTGATTGAAATCGATAAACATACCATATTTTTTGACTAGAAGAAGCACATCCACCCCCCCCAAAGTTTGGGAAAATGAGGGTGTGTCTTATAGTCTGAATGGACCATCTTGGGCCGGCAGGAGGGTGAGGAGGAGCGATGCTATGGGAAGTCAGTGGCAGTATTTAAGGGGTTAAACACCGCTGTCCGCTTCCCGCAGCATCGCTCCTCTCCAGGCTCCTGTCAGCAAAAGAGAACACTGTACAGCAGCGGCATGCGGCTAATCAGTACAGCTGACACTAAGAGCAGGGATGGAGCCAGCTCCGTCCCTCCTGTTAACACTTTAGATGCTGCGGTGATCCTCTGTCCAGTCACATCCCACCCACAACACACTACAATGTAATTGCAAGAGAGGAGGGAGAGCCAGTTGCCATGGCAGCAGGAAGCCTCATGCAGGCTTTCACAGCTGCCATGTTTGTACACCTATGCCTATGCATGTATACCAGAGTGTAGAGTGTAATAGGGAATGAATGAAAATCCTGTATAGCAATAAATTGAACTGCTGTATATAGGACAAGGCATTCTGCCCCTTAGGGGAACTAAGTATTAAAGTAAAAAAAAATATATATATAAAAGTTTAAATCGCTCCACTTTTGCCATTTTACAAATAAAATAAAAATAAAAAAAAGCTACACATAATTGGTATCACCACATCCGTAAAAGTACAATCCATTAAACTGTAACATCATTTATCCCGTACACTGTATAGCATAGAAGACAAATATTCAAAACGCCAAAAGTGTGGGAGGGTTTTTGTCATTTCATATCTCCAAAAAATTGGGATAAAAAGTGATGGTTGCATCCGTCCTAAAATGGTACCAATAAAAGCTACACATTTGTCTGGACTTTTTGCTTTAAATTCTTTTTTTTTTTTTTTTTTTTTTTTTCCTATTATCCTCTGAAACCTATGTGTGTGTTTTGGTCCAATGCAACTTATAGTCCGAAAAATAAAGTGTGTCTCTCTTCAGCCGTACTATGTAACATTTCCATATAGATCAGCTTGGTTTGTTGTTCTGTCATGGCTCCCATGTAACATGCAAACATAGGAGTAGTGAGAGAACAAAACACCAAGCTGATCCATATGGTCCTGTTTCTATAGCAATTTATTTTGTAAGTTAAAAAGGTGTTTTCGCCATAGACTTTGATGGTTTATTACTAGGGTAGGATACCGGCGGGTCCCAGAACAGAATAGAGATCTGTTTGAGCTTACACACAACTCACTACTCTGCTCTCTTGGAGTTCAGTCAAACAGACTGCTCAACTTTACTGGGAACTTCCATAGAACAGAATGGAGAGTCGGGTGCAAGCACGACCTGCTCTCCATTCGAAGTCAAAACTTTCTGGGGCTCATTCACTGTGGGACTAAAACTTAACAGGATATGCCAGCTAGCAGCTCTGAACCCGATGTTGAAATTCAGTATTAATCCTTACTGCAGGACTGAATTAAGGGTTTGTGTTTTGAGCTGCATTACACTTCTGCTGATTTTTACTATTGTTTAGAGTGGATAATGACAGACCTACTTTCCAAATTGCTATCGAGGGGCATGGACATGTTGTCTGTACAAAACAGCCATGTCTGTGAGGGGATACTAAATTACAGGCACTATAGTCCTTGACATTGCTAATACTAGCGACTGGAAACCCTTGGCAGCATCAAAACACAGGTGGGCAGTATACTGAAAATGAAATACAATTATTTGTGAACTGTGGGGGCATCATCTGGTGAGCGCTCGGGCAACTGAAAAAGACAGATATGTAACGATTAACTGCTAATATTCTGTTAAGAAGTTTTTGCGAGAAAATAAATGTTCTGCTGACACCATCCATGTAGAATGGGAATTGAGGGTTTTCTAACCCAATGCGCATCAGAATTCTGTATCAAATATTGTCAGCCATTGAGAGAAAAAATAATGAGAAGTGGAGGTGATCACAATCCATGAGGTGTTAACTATTTATCACTGTTGACAGCCAAGTCCTTTCAATAAAGGCTTGTTTCATGATGACGTCCCTTTAAGGGAAAGATGTAGGAAACCTCTGTGATTGCCCATCATGTCTTGTTGTATTGTGCTGCTTGGTGAGATCATCTCTGTTCGGAAATGTCACAGTGTAAAGACCAGCAGTGATCATGAGAGATCTAGTTCGTACATTGAAGCTCTTGTCACTGACACTGCATTATCTAGTTAATATCTGGAGGCAGCTGGAGTAGTCGCATTAAAAACCAGAATGTCTTCTGAATTACAATGCTGATCAGTTAGGAAGCATAATCTCCATCTCGTCCCCATGTGCTGTCTTGCTGTGGATTAGAAGAAATGCAGCCTCAGCGCTTGAAATGGGACATGGAACCACACAAAACTGTTAGGTCATGTTTGTTATATAAAATATAAATAAATGAGCTCTGAAAAGGAAGGAATTTAAAGGGGTGTTTCTACAAATCAGCTTTCAGGTTAAGGACGACTCATGGTTGGCCATAGGCTGACTGTGTTACAGAATAAGGAGGGTAAGTAGGAACTGCAGGAGTAAGCTTTATACAAACTCTGGTTGCAAGCACCGGTGTGCGGTCCACCAAAATTCTGGCTAGCAAAGTACATTGGCACAGTGAAAAAGAATGAGAAGAAACCTCAACCAGTAGCTTCCAAGCATTAACTGTATCACTTTACTTAGCTGGCCAGTATTTTGGTGGATCGAGGGGCAGGTTGCATAAAGTTTACTCCTTCATATTCTTCTCATCCCCTGGATGTCTAGTAGAAAATAGCTGCTGATCTGATGGTTATATGTCTGAGGAGAGTTGTGCTTTCCTTGCACAGCCCTTAAGTGATCCATTATTAACACTAACCTGATTCTGTAGCATTGTGGCACGCTTTACAAGGTTTGTGCCCTTTCCCCACCCTCCCCCCACTTTTTACTTCCATACTGCATCGGGAAAGCCGTTATTTAGAAAGTTTAATTGCCCCCGTTAAATTAAATTCAATGGGAGTTCCAAATATAGCCAAGTACTCACTTTGCTATGTTCACAACTCCCATAAACATGAATGAGGATGGTTGCAAGAATCTTATCAGCTCCTCACACAACCGTCTCCAAGACTTCTCCCGTGCTTCACCCACACTCTGGAACTCACTGCCCCAACACATCAGACTCTCCTCCACTTTCACCAGCTTCAAAAGCAACCTGAAAACCCATTTCTTCAGGCTTGCCTATAACCTTCACTAAACTTGTCACTACTTCTTCCACAGACTTGTCTGCCCCTCACCTCCTGTCTCTTTCCCCCTCCTTGTAGATTGTAAGCCCTCGCGGGTAGGGTCCTCTCTCCCTCTGTCATGCCAATTGTCATTATCCCTTATCACTGTACTCGTTTGACTTATGTAATGTATGTAACCCCCTCGAATGTACAGCGCCCTGGAATCAATGGCGCTTTAAAATAAATAATAATAATAATCTCCCTCCTCATTCTGTAACCATGGTCGGCTCGGATCTTCCTAGGAACCGACCTTAACATGGTAGTTGCTTTGTGGGTACACTTCTCTAAAATGGTTTTACCACGGTGTAATATCTTGTTCGCTGGCTGCAAGCTGGTCATGCATATGAATGATGAGTGCAGCGTTTGTGGCTGTCCTCCTCATTCACTTCTATGGGAGCTTCCGAACATAGTTATATGAAAATGTGGCATGCTAATGAACTGTGCACCATATCGCACACCTCACTGCACACCAGTATCGGCAAAATTCGTCAAATCTGTTTAAGACCCATTCCTTTCAGAGAAAGCAGATGTGTGATGTCCCATGAGATATCCTCTAAAATATGCACCAATGTGAAATTACTCTGAATAATTGACTCTGGTCTTAGTGCATGGAATGAAACCTAAGCACTACTTCTGTTTTAGATTTTATTGATCCTAAATTGGCTCAAGATAAGGGACTTTCATACAGATATATTCACACACAGCAGATTTGCTGCAGTAGTTTCTGCAGCTGTCCTACTGGTCTGAATGTGGTTTGCAGAAATTGCTGCCACAACCTCCCAGCTTAGATGTTCAGAAAGATTTTCCGTTGTAGTAATTATTGCTATAAATCTGCCATGTGTGAATTCACCCTGACTTCGACATGCAGCTGGTGTTAGGGTCTGGCCCTGTGTCCTGAGCACATGATGTTAGGTAAGACCCTCTTAAATTTCATTGCATTTGGACACAGTTCTTAATGAACCTAATGTCCTATATCGTGTACCACACCTGGGGTTTGGTGAAATGCTTTTTTGGTTTGTGTTTGGTCATCACGGGGTCTGGATTTTCATGTGTCTCAGGAACATTGGGTACTCTCTGCAAGGCTCTAAACAACTTCATAATAAATTAATGCAGTTCAGTGTATTTAGTAGAAATCAGTGTTTTACTGTCCTTTTGACTCCATTTTAAAAATGTCCCACTGTATTCTGCATACAAGACTCTGGGATCTTTGAAAGTAAAATGATCATGTATGGGACCCCTTATTCTATATTCGTGATCTTGAGAAATGAAGCCTGGACACTGCGGTTAGAGACATTATTGCATGGTCTGGTGTTTTGGTAAACATTTGTTACCTAAACGTCCAAGCAGGTCTAATTTTTAAGTGCAGAGTAATTTGTCAGTAATGTCTTACATATTGTTGGCCCATTAGTCTGGTAAATATGATAGTTATCAGTACCTATGATCCCTTGGAGTTCTGCTACAGATGTGTAGCATCAAGACCAAAATTCCTGTGCTTAACTTTTCTAGCTTTTTAGCCAACTCATCTCAAAGTTCCTCTTTAAAGGGGTATTCTCACCATGCTGTTTCTCAGAGCCTAATCTTCAGTCACCTTCAGGCTTTCATTTCCCCTTCAGGCTATGGGTGGTTCTACAGCAATGACATTTCAGCTATGCTATTTGTAGCCGAACCTTTTAGAAGGACATTGGTGATGGAGTGGTATGAACAGTAGGGCACAAACCAACAGAGCTCTAAAGGGTTAAAGTTTGTCAGTATAAAAGATATAAACAAGCTCTTGTGCTGCTGATAAGACACAGCAGAGAGTGACCTCACCATCCTGGAAACTGCTAGAGTAGAGAGAGGTGGTTAATAACCTAAGGAAGCTTGTGTGCACAAACCAGATATAAGGACTGCTCTAACACTGAAAGGAAGCAAAATCAGAACAGCAAGGTATTTGGTAATAGGTTTGTTTGTTTTTGTGAAGCAAATACCCAGGGTTGGCTGCGAAGAGACATGAATGAGTAGGGTGGCACATTCAGCCGTCCTCCTCATTCACTTCTATGGGAGCTCCCGAATATAGCCAAGTGATTGTGCTTGACTATATTTGGGAGCTCCCATAGAAAATGGAGAGGACGGCTGCATGTGCCGCCCCCTTCATTCTCGTACACGGTCGACTCACAGCCTTGTGGTAATACCCCTTTAATAAATTTCCAAATTGACTTCAACTTCTGTACAGCCGTCTTCTATGATTGAGGTTTGATATTTCTAACACTTTCAAAATTGTTGATGTGTCCTCAGGATTAGGTAGAGCGTTGACTCCATGTGGCATTATTTTTGTCTTTAACTTTATGCTGCTAATATTTTGGGGTGGGAATGCTGAGAGGGTCCTGTTATTTCTCCATGTTTTTGTTTCTCACTGATAATCTTGTGGAATTGTTCTCTAATCTCTGTATATTAGTGTGATCCAGAATAAAGTTGTTTACTGTCTAATGTGCTATTAACCTGTTCACTGCTAGGTCAGGTAATCCTTTTTTACAATGATTTTTTATTTTAATGTGAAATAAACATTTTAAATATTTGTCTTGTGTTTTCATGTCATGATAATAAGTGATTGCTGCAGTCTCTCAAGCAGGAATTTCAGACTATGTACTCGTATAAACGTTAAAGCTTCCCTGTGGGGGAAGCAGGGGCCTTTCTCGTATGTGATGGGCGGGGATACTTACCACTTTACTGACGAGGATAAAACAAATATACCAGTGTGGGATACTGATCACTATACTGACGAGGATAAAACTAATATATCCTTGTGGGATACTTACCACTATACTGACGAGGATAAAATGAATATATCGGTGTGAGATACTGACCACTATACTAATGAGGATAAAACATATTTGTGTGGGATACTGACCACTATACTAATGAGGATAAAATATATCGGTTTGGGATACTGACCACTATACTAATGAGGATAAAATATATCGGTTTGGGATACTGACCACTATACTGACGAGGATAAAACGAATATATCGGTGTGAGATACTGACCACTATACTAATGAGGATAAAACATTTGTGTGGGGTACTGGCCACTATACTAATGAGGATAAAATATATCGGTTTGGGATACTGACCACTATACTGACGAGGATAAAACAAATATATCTGTGTGGGTTGCTGACCTCTATACTGAGTAGGATAAAACAAATATATCTGTGTGGGATACTGACCACTATACTAATGAGGATAAAATAACTATATCCATGTGGGATACTGACCACTATACTGATGAGGATTAAACCATTAATACTGACCAGGATAAAACCATTATATTAGTTTGGTGTAGGATAACTCTACCAGTTTATGTACTTTTCAACATGGTGTCTTTTTATGTGGCAAATCAAAGTATCATGGCAAATAGATGTTCAAGTTGCCAACGAGCTGGTTCCACTCTGGGATGTTGACCATGAAAGACAAAATAATGTAAGAATATTGCGGAGTAATAATCTAAATTTGACCCTTGATGAACAGAAGTTATGCTTCATGGATGTACAAGGTTAGTGATGGGGATATGTTTTGGGAAAAGGGGTCAGAAAATGTCTCACAATTTTATTTCTCATTGAAAAGCAGGATTAGCTATATTGAAAAAAGTAGAAATGATTTCAAACTTTGCTACTTGGCCAATCCTTTTTTTTTAATTTTTTTGTTTGAAGAGGTAGAGTCATTAAATAATTGTGCGTGCCCCTTTCATTTAGTGCTCTGGAAGAATGAAAGGGGCGCTCTGGTTGCTATGGGCAACAGTGTGTTTTAGACTTAGACAGTTTTCATACATGTGGTCCTTGGTGAGCTATCTTGACTTACACAGTTGATTCACATTATTATCTAGAGTGACTGCTGTGTGCAGCACAGACAGCAGTTAGATATTTGGTCAGTGACTCAAGCTCCTAGTAGGTTGCCCCAGGTAGCTGAAGCTATGCTGACCTCACCCCTCAGCTTCTGAAGGGTCTATAGAGCCATCACCCAGTGGATCTATACATGCTCAATTAAGTTCAGAGAAATTAGGGGTCAGTATAGTACTTGGAAGTCTTGGTAAACTCTTGTAAAAATAAAAAGTCATTTTGAGCTGTATGATGTCACCTTGTCTTGTTAGATCCCATCTGCCTCAGAAGAGACAATAGGCATGTATGAATGTTTATCAGGTATGTCAAACTTTGTATCTCTGCCAATAGAACTTTTATGTAAAAAAAACTTTTTAACAATGACTAATTACTAATTACGTTAAATCTAAGTAGCAACAAAGACTTCCCTCCACCAGTAGCAGCAAATATTTTAGCATTCAATACTACCATTTGTCACTCACATTGCTGTTAGTTTTGTTCTGGTTTTCTCAGTGTATCTAACCTGAACAATTGTATCTACAGTGCCTTGCAAAAGTATTCTGCCCCCTTAAACTTTTCAACCTTCTGCCACATTTCAGGCTTCAAACATAAAGATATAAAATTTTCATTTTTTTTGTGACAAATTAACAACAAGTGGGACACAATTGTGAAGTGGAACGAAATTTATTGGATATTTTAAGCTTTTGTAAAAATTAAAAAACTGAAAGTGGGGCGTACAAAATTATTCAGCCCCCTTAAGGTAATACTTTGTAGCGCCACCTTTTGCTGCGATTACAGCTGCAAGTCACTTGGGATATGTCTCTATCAGTTTTGTACATCGAGAGACTGAAATTCTTGCCCATTCTTCCTTGGAAAACAGCTCGAGCTCAGTGAGGTTGGATGGAGAGCATTTGTGAACAGTAGTTTTCAGCTCTTTCCACAGATTCTTGATTGGATTAAGGTCTGGACTTTAAATTGGCCATTCTAACACCTGGATACATTTATTTGTGAACAATTCCATTGTAGATTTTGCTTTATGTTTGGGATCATTGTCTTGTTGGAAGATAAATCTCCGTCCCAGTCTCGGGTCTTTTGCAGACTCCCAACAGGTTTTCTTCTAGAATGGTCCTGTATTTGGCTCCATTCCTCTTCCCATCAATTTTAACCATCTTCCCTGAACCTGCTGAAGAAAAGCAGGCCCAAACCATGATGCTGCCACCACCATGTTTGACAGTGGGGATGGTGTGCTCAGGGTGATGAGCTGTGTTGATTTTACGCCAAACATATCGTTTTACATTGTGGCCAAAAAGTTGGATTTTGGTTTCATCTGACCAGAGCACCTTCTTCCACATGTTTGGTGTCTCTCAGGTGGCTTGTGGCGAACTTTAAACCAGACATTTTATGGATATCTGTGAGAAATGGCTTCTTGCCGCTCTTCCATAAAGGCCAGATTTGTGCAGTGTACAACGGATTCTTGTCCTATGGACAGACTCTCCCACCTCAGCTGTAGATCTCTGCAGTTCATCCAGAGTGATCATGGGCCTCTTGGCTGCATCTCTGATCAGTCTTCTCCTTGTTTGAGATGAAAGTTTAGAGGGACAGCCGGGTCTTGGTAGATTTGCAGTGGTCTGATACTCCTTCCATTTCAATATGATCGCTTGCAGAGTGCTCCGTGGGATGTTTAAAGTTTGCAAAATCTTTTTGTATCCAAATCCAGCTTTAAACTTCTCCACAACAGTATTGCGGACCTGCCTGGTGTGTTCCTGGGTCTTTATGATGCTCTCTGCGCTTTAAACAGAACCCTGAGACTGTCACAGAGCAGGTGCATTTATATGGAGACTTGATTATACACATGTAGACTATATTTATCAGTCATTTAGGACAACATTGGATCATTCAGAGATCCTCACTTTTCAGTTTATTTTTTTACAAAAGTTTAAAATATCCAATAAATTTCGTTCCACTTCACAATTGTGTCCCACTTGTTGATTCTTTACAAAAAAATTTAAATTTTATATCTTTGAAGCCTGAAATGTGGCAAATGGTTGAAAAGTTCAAGGGGGCAGAATACTTTTGCAAGGCACTATATGTAAAATTTTCAGATTTTGAATTTTTGGAAAACACATTTTCTTAGATTTTCTAAAAAATATAGAATTGGTACCTAATCACATGCAAATGGGTAATTGATCCAGTGGGATTTAGATTTAAAGAGAACCTGTCACAAGTCTTTTGTCAGATACAAAATTAGTGACATTCAGCTTGAGTCAGGATTGAAAATAATCATTGTGAGCAATTTCTACTGAAGTTGGAAAGATGATAGCAGAGATGCAAAGAGTTCGAAAAAACACTTTTACTGTTCTTGTGGGTTTTTTGTTTTTATATTGTATTTTTTCGATAAACTTTTCTTTAAAAGTTGTTTTTTTGTTCATATGAACTTAGACCCTGTTGATTTTGGTAATGTTTGCTTTTGAGTTTAATATGCTTGGTGTATGTGATCTGCATGCATGGAGTCATATCAAAAGTGGATGAATGGCCCAGAGAATGAAAACCTTCTCTCAGCCATAATGCTGCGTTATTCCAGCAATGGTGGCAGAGTGTTTGTCCTCTGATGGTTCTTGCCTGACATGCCAATGTCCATCTGTTCTATGAAGCTGAAAACGTGACTTATCTGAGAAGACAACCCTTATCAATCAGCAGAGGTTCAATTCCAATACCGCTGTGAAAAATCAAAGCCTTTTCTGGCAATGTAGCTTGGATTGCAGTGGTGTAGTGATATCTCTCTGCTCCAGGGCCTCATACACAGTAAGGTTAGCAGAGGTCTAGCTAAATCTGTCTGCTCTAGGGCCTTATGCAGAAAAGTGGGCAGAGATTCAGTGAACTCAGTCTTCTCTCTGGCTCCATATGCAGTAGGGTTAGAGGTGTGACATCTGTCTGCTCTGGGGCCCCAAAAGCTAGAGGGTTAACAGATATATAGTGATATTCATCTTCTCTAGGGCCCCATATGCAGGTGGGTTAGAAGAGGTGCAGTGACAGCCTCCTGCTGCAGGGCCTCATATGTGTGTAGAGTTAGCAGAGATGCAATGACATCTGTCTGTTCCAGGGCCCCATGCACAGTAGGGTTAGCAGAGGTGCAGTGATGTCTGTCTGCTCTGGGGCACCATGCACAGGAGGTTTAGCAGAGGTGTAGGAATAGCTGACTGCTCTGGGGCCCAATATGCAGGAGGTTTAGAAGTGCAGTGACATAGACCTGTTTTGAAGCCCCATATGCAGGAGGATTAGCAGAGGTGCGGTAACCTTTGCCTGCTCTGGGGCCCCTTCACAGGAGGTTTAGCAGAGGTGTGGTGAACTGTCTGCTCTTGGGCCCCATACACAGTAGGGTTAACAGAGGTGCAGTGATGTCTGTCTGCTCCGGAACCCATATGCCGGAGGCTTAGCAGAGGTGTGGTGACCCCAATCTGCTCTGTGAGCCCATTTTAAACCAGGGTCATTTTGGTGGGGAGCTGCTCCCATGGAGCGTGTCACTGTCCTCCCGCATCTTGGTAGGCAATGTTCACTTCTTACATCAGTGGTGCTACACAGTTTCCATGCCATTTCGTCACAATGTTTCTCTCATGATACTTTCACTACAGCAGCTGCCAACAGGTTACAAACTGCGCAGGGTCAAAAATACCACCACATCAGACCCACAAAACAATAATCATTCTTTTTGCAATTTTGATAAAGCTCACCTTTTGCCAGTGCCTTCATTAGCTATGTGCTGCCAATGTTAAAAGTAGTAAGTAGTCAGAATAATTTAATTGTATAAGGAATAGGAATGAGTCCTTGTGATGCTCATGGACTTATTGTCACAGGATAAGGAGATTCTGCTGACTTGTGGAAAGGGTTCATTTAGGATCGGGCTTCATGGCTATGGGATGAATGCTGTGCGAACTGAAGTTTTCTTAAGTATGTGACTAGGGGACTTCCCAAAATAAAATCTGTTGTCACCAGGTAAATTTACCTTTTTTAATTATCACTTTTATGTCATGGACATTTACATGTAGGTGATATAAAGTTTTAGGGCACAGGGGGTGTGGCCCCTACATGGTCAGAAAAAGGCATTTTTATGTAAGGTGTTTTTTGCTACTTGCTATAGAGCTAATCTGGATATGATAAGACCAATGAGCAACTCTAACTGCTGAGCCCCAGCGGTCATGTGGCTGCCAGTGCAGGGAAATGGGAAGCATGGAGGCTTCCTGCTAGTCTGCATATGCAGCGATCAGAAAGGCAGGAGCAGTAATAAACCATCCCTGTCTTCAGTGAAGAGCCTGGCTGCCACTGACTGCCAGCTCTCCACTCCCTCAGCTGTACAAATGATTTACAGCTGGCTTTCTTTATGGATTAACCACACAAGTGGTTAAATATTGGGCATCACTATGAAGCCCTAACATTTTGGTTATGGTTGGACTGTATGTTTTGGTTGCAGAAAATTCATGGAAATAGATTTTTATAGGGCGCCCCAGGGAAAGAATTTTTTGCAAAAAATAAAGTTCAATTGATCTTTTTGGGGTTGTTTCCCATAGATCAAAAAACATGCAATGGAGCACCGTTGGGTTTTCATTAGTGGTCTGATGGCCGCATAAAACCCCCCTTTTGTCTAAATCCCGGGGGGGGTTTTTGTTTTGCCTGTACCTGTAGATGGGAGAAGCTGTTCAGTTAGATATTCTGTGCTTCAATTCTACCCAAAATAGGAATTTGATGGTATTGAGCCGTAACTTAGAGGAGAACTTAATAGGCCAGAAAGCCTTTTAATTTAAAGTTGTAGATGTAATTTGATTTGCTTCTCTGAATTCTTATTGCAGATTAAAAAGGAGCTGCAGCATTTATGTGATGGATGACAAAGAGTGTTTGCTGTAGGTGCACTGTTAACCCTTAGCTTCCATGCGGCACAATTATTTCACAGAACATTTTCTCTACAATGTTGCATAGTCACATACTTATTAAGTAACATAGTTAGATATATAGTTACATAGTACTATTCAATAAAGACATCTGTCCATAAAATTCAACCAAGGGTGGGAAAGATGTGGATGAAGGGAAGGGTAAAGGGAGTTTTTAAGCTTTGCTTCCCCCACTGAGGAAGACTTTGGGACAAATAAGGCAAGAACCAATCTGCCCTAATGGAATATTTTATTTCTGATCCCAAAATTGTGATGCCATCAGACTGGATCCAGGTGTCTTGTATGGCTACATAAGTATTAATCTTATTTAGTAGTAAGTAGTTAACTAAACCTTTCCTGAAGCCCTCATCCGTTCCTGCTGGGGCCAGCGCCTGAGTCTGCTGTTCCATAGAGTTTCATGGTGTAGAAGACTTTTCTCTGCTGAAGATTGAATCATTTTTTCTCCAGATGGAGAGAGAACCGCCTCGTCTTTTGAGGGGGTTTTTAGATGAAATTGCTTTTCACCATACTTTTTATGGAAGCCATTTATATACCTATAAATTAATCCAGTCTCCCGGAGCCATTTTTTCTTAAGACTAAATAGGTTTAATTATTTTAACCTTTTCATGTAACTCAGATGCTTCATTCCCTTTGTTAGTTTGGTTGCTTGTCTTTTGTATCTTCTCTAACTTCATAAAATCCTTTTAATAAACTGGAGGCCAAAACTGAACAACATATTCCAGATTGCGCTGCACCGATGCATTATATAGCAGTAATATTACATCCCTGTCCCAGGAGTCCAGTCCTCTTCTAATACATGCCAATATTGTTCTAGCCCTAGAGGGAGCGGATTGACACTGAATGTTCTGTAATCTATGATATACAAGTCAACAATATCTTTCTTAACATCAAGTAATTTCCCTAGTTTTTCATGGGACATAAAACAGCTGCAGATTACTACCCCCAGGTTATATGATGCCTGCTGACTATTAACCCCAGGTAATAGGATGCCTGAAGATTATTACTCCCAGGTCATAGGTTGTCTGCAAATTATTATTACCAGGGCATATGTGTGTAGATTACCCCCTGGTCATATGATGTTGCAGATAATTACCCCCAGAACACAAGGTGCCTCAGAACATAGGATGCCTGCAGATTATTACTTCCAGGACATATGCAGGTGGTTACCCCAGGTCACATGATTCCATGCCTTTAATTACCCTCAGGACACAGGATGCCTGCAGATTATTTTACCCTGACAAAGCCCTGATCACCCTTCCTTTGGGATACTCGTACTAGGTCAATACCTACCAACTGCATTACCCTCATGTCTCCATTATGTAACGTCCTGACATGTCTAGCAACAGGGGTATCCCTGTGATGACAGACATAGCCAAGATGCTCACCTATCCTCCGTAATTGTCGAATGGTATTATCCTTGTACTCCACTCCACATATGAAATTGATCTTATAAATGTCTATCGACTGACAATTGATAAATTGTCAGATTTTAAATGACTCACCCGTACCATTACTCACAAAGGTCTTAGTCATTTGTAACGACGGGCACATCTTGCATTGACCACACTTAAAACAACCAATAGGTTGTCGATCTAACCATGTTGTATGTATGTCTGGGGAAACATTATAGCTACATGATAAATGATCACACAGGCTTTTCACCCGTCCGTATGTAATCAGTGGAGCTTTACCCACATGTTTAGCCAAATCTGTTTCCATTAACAGGCTGTTACAATGTCTGTGTAATATTGTCTGAATCTCATGTGCAGCATCATCAAAAGTATAGTAGCAGGAAGTCTAATTTTTTAGAACCAAAAAATACACACCAGTTGCGAGACAGAGTTCCCCCCTCCAGTAAGCTCATAAATCAGAGTGATTTGGAGAAAATCATTAACTTGTCCTCACCCTGTTGGCGAGGGAAATTGGGATCCTAAAAAAGGGTCTCGCTTTTGTTCTGACTGCTAGCTTTTATTTAGGTGGACAAAAGACCTCCATTTATTTGTGCATTAAATTGAATGTAAAAAAATTATTTAGTCTAAAAGAAAAGTGGAAGTGTGTCGATTTAGGTATACCTGAGGACTTTGTTAAGTGATGTGTGTTCTTACTTTATGGGCTGGCTGATGATTTTGACCCCTCATCCCGTAAGGGTCCATTTTATGTCTTTAAAAAATAAAAGTCAAACAATGGCTCCATTGGGGATGTCTCATGTGTTGTTTGCCTAAAACTAGTTTTGCAGGATTTTGAGAACATACAGGCAGTAAAGAAAGAGCTGCAATATACCAACTACAAAAAGATTGGAACCTTGTCATAAAAATGTTGGACAAAGAAAAAGACACATGCATGTTTTTCTCACTCTGACATGAAATCAGAATACACCTTACCTGTTTT
Source organism: Phyllomedusa bahiana (assembly GCA_025379985.1). NCBI lineage: Eukaryota > Metazoa > Chordata > Amphibia > Anura > Hylidae > Phyllomedusa > Phyllomedusa bahiana. The sequence continues at coordinate 2,853 of JAODAL010051564.1, read as the reverse complement.
AGGTCAATTAGGAACCAAAATTATTTATATTTGCCAATGCCAGAATAATATGAGAGAGAATTTAAGGCATTTTTATTACTTTCTGCAAAGTCAAAAGTTTACATACCTTTCAATAGTATTTGGTAGCATTGCCCTTAAACTGTATGACTTGGGTCAAACATTTTGGATCCTTCCACAAGCTTCTCACAATAGTTGGGCGGAATTTTGGCCCATTCCTCCAGATAGAACTGTGCAACTGAGCCATGTTTATGGGTCGACTTGCTCACACCTGCCTATTCAGCTTTGCCCATAAATTTTAAATAGGATTGAGATCAGGGCTTTGTGATGACCGCTCCAAAACATTGACTTGGTTATCCATAAGCCACTTTGTAACCAGTTTGGCAGGATGCTTCGGGTCACTGTCCACTTGGAAGACCCATTTTCGCCCAAACTTTAACCTTCTGGCTCATGTCTTGAGATGTTGCTTCAGTATTGCCACATAATCTTCTTTCCTCATGATGCCATCTATTTTGTGAAACATATCAGTCCCTCCTGCAGCAAAACAACCCCAAAACATGATGCTGCCATCCCCGTGTTTCACAGTTGGGATGGTGTTCTTCGGTTCCAAGCTTCTCCCTTTTTCCTCCAAATGTAACGATGGTTCAATTTTAGTATCGTCAAACCACAGGACAGGTCTCCAAAAATGTAGGTTAAAAATGTGTAGTTACAAAAGTTTTATGCGGGACCAGAAGTATTTAACAACTCCACATTCCCATAGACCGTGTGGCAGGTCAGCATGGGGAGCACTTTAAGCAGGAGTACTTATTTGAATGCCCCATTAAGAAACCTCTATGGGGCATTCATAGTGGACAACTTTGAAAGCCATCTCCCAATACATCAACTGTTGGATTTTTTTGGATTCTAAATACTAAATCTCCTTAAAAATCCAACTGTAAATGATCCCCCCTTAGACCTCAATAGAAAATCCGAGCTATAGTCTAGATCGCTCGGACTTTGAGGAAAGATTTCAAATCCAAAAGCTGTTTAAAAAACTTAGAGCATGTTCTACAATTTGTCATATATCACTTAAAAGCGGAAGATCACAGTACAGTTCAATGGGCTGGCAGAAAACAGACCAACAAATCTTCACAAAAAATATAACAGAAACTATTGTAAAATACTGAGTCTTATTCCATAACAGAATCCAACTGTAATTGTTATGTGACCGCAGCCCAAGCCAAAATTGTGGCATATACCTTGATGAAATTTTGTCTATGGGCTGCTCTCTTATACTACAGTCATGGCCAAAAGTTTTGAGAATGATACAAATGTTAATTTTTACAAAGTCTACTGTATCGGGTTTTATAATGGCAATTTGCATATACTCCAGAATGTTATAAAGAGTGATCAGCTTAACAGCAATTAATTGCAAAGTCAGTGGTTGCCTAGAAAATGAACTTTTTCCCCCAAAACACATTTCAACTTCATTGCAGGCCTGCCTTAAAAGGAGCAGCTAACATCGGTTCAGTGATTGCTCCATTAACACAGGTGTGGGTGTTGATGAGGACAGGGCTGGAGATCAATCTGTCATGATTAAGTAAGAATCACACCACTGGACACTTTAAAAGGAGGCTGGTGCTTGGCATCATTGTTTCTCTTCTGTTAACCATGGTTATCTCTAAAGAAACACGTGCAATCATCATTGCACTGCACAAAACTGGCCTAACAGGGAAGAGTATGGGAGCTAGAAAGATTGCACCTCAGTCAACAATCTATCGCATCTTCAAGGAGAAAAGGTTTCCCATTGTTGCCAAAAAGGTTCCAGGGCGCCCAAGAAAGACAAGCAAGCGCCAGGACGTCTCTTAAAAGTGTTTCAGCTTCGGACGGGCTACCCCGTGCAGAGCTTGCTCAGGAATGGCAGCAGGCAGGTGTGAGTGCATCTGCATGCACTGTGAGGCGGAGAACTCATGGAGCAAGGGGGGCCCCGGGGTCAAGGAGGGCAGCAAAGAAGCCACTTCTTCCAGAAAAAAAAATCAGGGACAGACTGATATTCTGCCCAAAAATACAGGGAGTGGACTGTTGAGGACTGGGTAAGTCATTTTCTCTGATGAATCCCTTTCCAAATGTTTGGAACACTGGAAAAAAGCTTGTTCGGAGAAACAAGGTGACGATACCACCAGTCTTGTCTCATGCCCAAATGTAAAGCATCCAGAAACCATTCAAAGTGTGGGGTTGCTTCTCAGCCAAGGGAATCGGCTCTAACAGTCTTGCCCAAACACATCCCTGAATAAAGAATGGTACCAGAAATGTCCTCCAAGAGCAACTTCTCCCAACCGTCCAAGAGCAGTTTTGGGGATCAAAAAATGCCCTTTTCCGCATGATGGAGCACCTGCCATAAAGCAAAGGTGATAACTAAAAGGCTCAGGGAAAAAAACATAGAGATTTTGGGTCCATGGCCTGGAAACTCCCCAGATCTTAATCCCATTGAGAACTTGTGGTCAATCATCAAGAGGGCAGGTGGGAAAAAAAAAACCAACAAATTGTGACAAATGCAAGCATTGATTGTGCAAGGAATGGACTGCTATCAGTCAGGATTTGGTCCAGAAGGTGATGAGAGCATGCAGGGAGAATTTTCAGAGGGTCCTGAAGAAGAAGGGTCAACACTGCAAATATTGACTTGCTGCATTAACTCATTCTAACTGTCAATAAAAGCTTTTTTTAATCATAAAGATTGCACTTGTATTTCTGCATGTTATAAAAACTTTGACAAACGCACAAAAAAAAACCAGAGGGGAAAAGATCTGTAAAATAATATTTTGTCATTCTTCAAAACTTTTGGGCCCTATGTGGGACACCTCAATCTCCCTTTAAACG
>JAODAL010051563.1:0-26596 GCA_025379985.1 Phyllomedusa bahiana | reverse complement strand
CAAAAAAACCATTCAACCCCCCCCCCCCCCAAAACTTGCCCCAAAGCCCCGCCTCGCAAAGATGGGGTACACCACCGAAACCCTCCGGGTATCCATCGTTGACCGAGCCCCCCTTTGGGAAAACATAAATGGTGGATAACCCGGGAAATTTTATTCGGCCCCTTTTCAAACCACACCCAAAGGTGAAACCCACCAAATCGGGAAAAGGTGGCTCCGAAAAAGGACCCGCCATTCTCCCAACGCCTTTTTCCCCCCCAACTTTTTGCTACCACCGCGGGTGCTCATGGCCCCCCCGAAAATTTTTTCCCGAAAAAGGCACCCACACTGGGGGGGGGGGGGATTTTAATCCTTCCGAGAAACCCTTCAAAAACAAATCCCCCGCCGCCCGATCACTAAACCTGGCCAAAACGGCTCCATCTCTTGAAGCTTCACCGGGCGTCACCCCCTGGTACCACTACCCCCCCTTACCCTCCCCCTTTTTAAAACCCCAGGAGACAGGGTGCGGGGTCCCCCCCACAAAATGAGCAGATGTGTTTGCTTCATCCTGCCCCTATTTACACTCCGCTATTGAACGCCAGCAAGCCCCTCTCACCACTTGAGCCCTCCCCTATCCCCCCCCATTACCCCCTGGCCGCCCCCCGGCCCCCCCAAAGGCGCCCCAAATTTTCGTCGGGGCCATAATTTTTTAACCAAATCCATATCCTTATGGCCCACTGAATGACGGGCGAACTCCCTTCCGGGTAAAATTTGCCATCAAATCACAACCACGCCAACCACCCATAGCCCGATGAGCCTCCCCAATGCATCCATGTAACAAAAATAAAAGGCAAAAAATTTTCCGCCCCCTTATCCCCAATCACGTGCCAATATGGCAAATGCTTGCACCCAATTGGTAAACGTTGGGGGTCGGGCTCCACCGCCGTTTTTCCTCCTCCCCCTTTTCTTACTTCCTCCTTCTTCCCTTGCCAAATTTAAAATTTCCCCAGCGGGAGAAAGGAAAAGTTTTCAACGTATTCATTTTCCTATTTTTTCCCCACCTCCTGTTTCAAATGCGCTCCTGGGGGCCCTTCGAAGCAGACGTAGACCTCCCCTTTGCCTTATCATCCAATCGCACACTTTTCCTGTTGCTCCTTCTCAGTCTGTACTACCCCAAAACCCCCACCCCCTATGCCCCCCTTTGCTTATTCTCCCCCTAAAGGAACTCCCCTCCCCCAGAGGCCTCACCCCCAAGTGCTGTGGGGATCCCACGCCCCAAACCGGGGACGGGACCCTCCCGCCCCCCCCCTCCAAAAACGAGCCAGTAGCCCCCGAACCGCCTCTGTTATCCCCCGTCCCCCCGGGCCCCCCCGACGCCCCCCCGCTCACCCGGCCACCCGACCCTGAGCAAACCCCTGGTCCCTACCTACCACCGGGGACGCAAAATGGGGGGAAAAACAAACACGACAAGGAAAATTATCACCCGGGCTGCGGGGGGGCTGGGGGACCCACCAGCCTTTCCCCCCGGGGTTCACGAGGAGCCCCAACCGAAACATCATTTCCCCCTTTTTTTTCTCCCCGGCGACCCGGGTAAAGGCTTTCAAACCCCGCCGGGGGGAGGCCGACCTGGGGGCCCCTAGGGTCCGGGAGGGATGAGCCCAGCCCCCCGCCGACGTTGGACCCCCCTTTTCCGATACGCCGCCCGGGCAGACAGCAGCCCCCCGCTGGGCCCCCCGGCCCACCTTCCCCCTTGTTGTCCTCAGGGTTCTCCCCCCCCGCCCCTTGACGGGGGGTGACCCCCCCGACCGGCATCGCCAGCGGGGGCCCCACCGCCACCACGGCCGGGATCCCGGGTGAAGGGGCAACAGCTGAACCCGCCCCCGACTAAAGCCCCTCGAAAGGCCTGCCGGCCCACTTGGATGCCTCCGGGCCGAGAAGACCGCCCACCAGCAAAGAGCGACCCCCCCGCCCCGGGGGTCCCGGGAAGGGGCTCCCCCGGCGAGGGCACCCCTCGGTGTACTTTCCGGGCTCGTCTCTGCGGGGGCCTGGCCTTTTGGTTGCGGCGTCCTACTGCCCCCACGGCCCCTGTCTCTCCCCCGCGCTGCTGACTACTGTCGCACGGCCCCCTGCGCCATGTGCCCCCCTGGATGGGGCAAACCCGCCGCAGTCTCCAATGCCGGTCCTGTCCGCCATGGGCCCCGCCTCTGCTATCCCCCCTCATCACGACCACCTTCCTCATGTCCGCTCACACTCCCGACCCCGGGGCTCAAGAGCGCGCAGCAGGGGCCCTCACTGCCTCACCGTGCTGGGGGCCGACTGCTTTCCCGGGCGGAGGGGGGCGGCCTTTAAATCCCCGCCCCCCCCTTGCTACGAACCCCACCCCTCGCTGCGTACGACCCCGGCCGCCCCCAGTTGTCAGGTCAGCCGGCCCCCCTTTCAGGGGGCGGGCCCCGGGTCCATCGGCAGTCTGGATTTTTTGGTTATATATCAGAGTGATATCTAATATTACTTAGGAGTAGGTTTTTGTATCAGAGTGATATCGTATATCCCTTTTGAGGATAATACTCGTTTAAATTAGGTTGATAGTTTAGTTCCAGGTTCCGGGGGAGGGGCGCCTTATCGGGGCGTCACCTACACTTTTGTAGGATCAGGGTATTGAATTTATGTGGGGTTTTTGATAGGGTATGTATAGGTTGTTTTTAATTGTGATTATTAAAAGTTATTTTTTATATAATATTTAGCTGCTAAGTGATGTCTTCTGGGGGTAGTTTTCTTTTTCATTAAAACTGGCATCAAAGTGGGCAGACGGGCAGTTTTCACTGATTTGAAAATAATGGTGTTTTTAATGGGTTTAAAAACTTTGGGCCACTGATCCCACATGCCATATACCAAGAGGGGTACCCCACATCAAATTTAGTTTAGTCCAGCCTGGCCCAAAGTGGTTCTGGGCATTAAAATTGGCATCAAAGTGGGCAGACGGGCAGTTTTCACTGATTTGAATAAGTAACTGGTGTTTTTAATGATATGCTATATTATGCAAGGTATAACACATACCAGATTTTTTGACCCGGGTTTTTCATTTTTCAGGGGCACTATACACTCTTAGGGAGACATGTTTGAAGAAAGGGTTTTTTGGTGAATTTTTGCATTTCCTTTTTAGTGTATAATGCGCCTGAATGTAGAAAGTGTTTTTTGTGGTTATAAATGGTGCTAAAAATTCTTGCACTCCCCCCTTGTTTTGGCGATTACAGAACTTAATGCATTAGTAATCCCCCAAAAATGTAAAAAGCTAGAGATAGGCTGGAAATAAAAATTTTTTGAATAGTTTTTAGTGAAAAGAAATATGGGAGTGATCCCCTTGGGGACCCCCAGGTCCCACAAAAACCCGTGCTGTGCTGGTCTTGCTGTATGTAAAAAAGGACAGAAAAAAAAACATTTCATTTTTTAAAGTAGTAAAAAAATTAAAAAGTCTGAACACTCATCAGTGGTTATTTAAAGAAAAATTTGTTTTAGATTCTTTCAATCGAAATAAATTTTATAGGGGGATACCTATTCGGGGGTATAAACGGTTTTTCAGCACAAAAAATTTGCTGAAAAAAATTCCCCCCCCGGTCGAGTCATGTCGGCGTCAGGGCTTTTGATGGCCCGTCGCCCACAGGGCCTTCAGCTATATGCGGCTCCTCAGGGGCATATAACTGAAGGCCCAGTAGCGCACAGTGCCAGACGCTGCGGTGGTCCGGGGCCTGTCGCGATCCCTTCACCCATATCGACCTCCTCCGACCATATGGTGAAGGGATACACAGTTTCGGATGGGGGGGGCTGGGGCGCCTACTGTACGTAAAAATTACCCGGGCCCTCGGACGGGAAAAACGTCCTTTTTTTCCCATAATCAGTGTGAAAAACAAATTGTAGGTGTGTCAATAGCAATGAGTGCATATCTGTCTATCGCAATATCTGTCTGTCTAGCATATCATAACACAGGGCTAAGTAGCTCCATCCATTCCCCCCCACCCACTACTTCCCCTCCCCCCACTACAATATCCCCCTCCCCCCCATACAATATCCCTCACCCCATACAATATCCACCCCCACCCCCCACATACAAAATCCACCACCCCCCTCAAATCCCCTCCACCCACTTTTATCCCTTCCACCACTACAATATCCCCCCCCCACCCCCATACAATATCCCCCCCACCAGCCCCATACAATATCCCCCCCCCCCATACAAAAAACCCCCCCACACCCCATACAATACCCCCTCCCCCCCATACAATATCCCCCCCCCCACATACATATCCCCCCCCCCCCCATAAATTCCCCCCCCCCGGCCCCCAATACAATATCCACCTCCACCCACATACAATATCCCCTCCACCCACATTAAAATATCCCCCTCCACTACACATACTTATATCCCTCACCCACATACAATATCCATCCACCCACATACAATATCCCCCTCCCCCCATCAATATCCCCCTCCCCCCACATACAATATCCCTCCACCCACATTACAATATCCCCTCCACCCACATACAATATCCCCCTCCACCCAATACAATATCCCCCTCACCCACATACAATATTCCCCCTCCCGCCACATACATTATCCAGCCCCTTCCACCCACATACAATATCCCTCCACCACATACAATAACCCCTCCACCCACATTACAATATCCCCTCCACCACATACAATATCCCCCTGCCACCACATACAATATCCCCCTCCATCCACATACATATCCCCCGTCCACCCAGATCAATACTCCCCTCCAACCACCATTACAATATCCCCCTCCACACAAATACCAATATCCCCTCACCCACATACAATATCCCCTCAAACCACATACAATATCCCCCTCAACCACATTCAATATCCCCCTCACCCACATACATATCCCCTCACCCCTCATTCACAAAACCACACCCCCCGCCCATAATTTATCGCCCGCTTTCTCCATCCTGAAGGGTCAATTATACAAGATATCCGACCGTCCTCACCACATTCATCAATACAGCGTATATCCTGCTCGGCTGCCGCACCACAGCATACCAATATCCCCCACCACCCACATACAATTTCCCCTCCTGCACATACATATCCCCTCACCCACATACAATATTCCCCCTCCACCTCATACACTTTCCTGTTCCACCCACATACAATATCCCTCCACCCACATACAATACCCCCTCCACCAACAAAAATATCCCTCCACCACACATACAATATCCCCTCACGTTTCCCTAGGTCACCGCACCTCACACCTTCTAAAATAAACTCCAGCAAGAAATAGAAGTGTAACTTCTATCACAGGGTCATGCGTTCCCCTCACTCTTACAATCAGGGACACGTGTACCACTGCCACTAAACTAATGCCTATTATAACTACAACCACCGACATATCGAGGACCGCATATTGGTCCGACACCAGCTCTGGTCACCATCACATTACAGTGATACAGCACTGATCCAATATAGAAGTAAACATAACCCTGTAATCAGGGACTACACCGGAGTCGTCTACTCTGAGCGAGTCGTTTCTCTTATCTCGAGTCATTTTTTTTTCTCTTTTCTTCTGCTTCCGTTCCCACCGCCATGATGACTTGTCCCGGCCACAGCTCATCCCTGCAGTAATTACACAAAATAACTTAGAATCCACTTTTCCAGCTATCTCTTTACCATTCCCACCACTTACCCAACTTCCAGGGGTGGGAGAGCGGTACAAGCATAAATTAGAGGTCTAGTATCGTAAGGTGTTGGGGGGATGGGGAAAGGGACTAACCCCCCTGGGAGATAATGCAGGGGTATACAGGTCAGTTAGGGGCCTCTTTGGTACTATACAGCGCAGTTAGGAGGTTCTCTTTTAGGGAGTATACAGGCAGTTAAGGGTCTCTTTTAGATAGTATACAGGGGCAGTTAAGGCCTCCTTTAGGGAGTATACAGCTGTTAGGGGTCTCTTTTAGGAGTTGTAAGGCAATTAAGGGTCTCTTTTAGGTAGTATAAGGTAGTTGGGCTCCCTTTAGCTAGTGTGCAGTAAGTCAGGGCCCCCTGTAGCTAGTGTGCAGGAAGTCACGGCCCCCCTTTAGATAGTGTGTAGGTAGTCAGGGCCCCCTTTAGCTAGTGATGTAGGTAGTCAGGGCCCCATTTAGCTAGTGTGTAGGTAGTCAGGAGCTCCCTTAGTTTAGTCCAGGGCCCCCTTTATGTAGCAGGGGCACCCTTTATGTAGTCAGCGAGCCCCCCATTTAGTAGTCAGGGCCCCCTTTATGTAGCCAGGAGGGCCCTTTATTTAGTCAGGGCCCCCTTTATGTAGTTCAGGGGCACACTCTAATTGTAGTCAGGGCCCCCCGTTTAGTAGCTCAGGGCCCCTTATTAGCCAGGGACCCCCCTTAAGTAGCCAGGCCCCCAATAGTAGTCAGTGGACACCATAGTAGTCTAGGGGACCCCCATAGTGCCAGGGCCCCCCATAGTAGGCAAGGGCCCCATAGTAGCCAGGCTCCCTTAGTAGTAGGGGCCCCCCATAGTAGTCAGGGGCCCCCCATAGTAGTCAGGGGCCCCCCATAGTTGCCAGGCATCCCCATAGTAGTCAGGGGCCCCCCTAGTAGCCAGGGCCCCCCTTAGTAGGCCAGGGCCCCCCATTAGTAAGCACAGGGCCCCCGTAGTAGCCAGGGCCCCCCATAGTAGCAGGGGCCCCATAGTAGACAAGGGACCCATTAGTAGCAGGGCCCCCGTAGTAGCCAGGGCACCCCTTAGTAGTCAGGGCCCTTAGTAGTTCAGGGGGCACCCCTTAGTAGTCAGGGACCCCCTAGTAGTCAGGGCCCCCTTAGTAGTCAGGGCCCCCCTTAGTAGTCCAGGGCCCCCTTTAAGTAGACAGGGGCCCCCCTAGTAGTCAGGGCCCCTTAGTAGTCCGGGCCCCCTTAGTAGTCAGGGGCCACCATAGTAGCCAGGGCCCCCATTAGTAGCAGGGCCCCCCTTTATGTGTCAGGGGCCCACTTGATGTAGTCAGGGCCCCCCTTTAGTAGCCAGGGCCCCCATAGTAGCCAGGACCCCCTTAGTAAGCAGGGCCCCCATAGTAGTCAGGGGCCCACATAGTAGTCATGGGGCCCCCTATAGTAGCCAGGGCCCCCATAGTAGGCCCAGGCCTCCCATAGCTAGCCAGGCTCCCCATAGTAGGTCAGGGAGCCCCCATAGTAGTAAGGGGCCCCCCATAGTTGCCAGGCATACCATAGTAGTCAGGGGCCCATAGTAGCCAGGGCCCCACCTTAGTAGGCGGGGCCCCCCATTAGTAGCAGGGTCCCCCTTAGTAGCCAGGGCCCCCCATAGTAGCCAGGCCCGGCCCCCCATTAGTAGCCAGGGGCCCCCATAGTACCAGGGGCCCCCATTAGTAGCCAGGGCCCCCCTTAGTTGCCAGGGCCCCCCGTAGTGGCCAGGCCCCCAATTTGTGTCACGGGGCCCCATTAGTAGTCAGGGACCCCCTTAGTAGTCAGGGCCCCCTTAGTAGTCAGGGCTCCCCACTTAGTAGTCAGGGCCCCCTTAGTAAGGCAGGGCCCCCCTTAGTCGTCGGACCCCCCTTAGTAGTCGGGCCCCCTTAGTAGTCAGGGGCCCCCAATAGGCGCCAGGGCCCCCATTAGTAGCCAGGGACCCCATTAGTAGCCAGGGCCCCCATAGTAGCCAGGGCCCCCCTAGTAGCCAGGGCCCCCCCTAGTAGCAGGGGGCCACCTTAGTAGTCAGGGGCCCCATTAGTAGCCAGGACCCCATAAGTAGCCTGGGACCCCCCTTAGTAGTCAGGGCCCCCCACCTTCGTAGTCAGGGGGCCCCCTTAGTAGCAGGGCCCCCACCATAGTAGCCTAGGGCCCACCCCTAGTAGTCAGGGCCCCCCTTAGTAGGCCAGGCCCCCCCCCTATTAGCCAGGGCCCACCCACCTAGTTGCCAGGGCCCCCCCCCTTAGTAGGTCCAGGGGCCTCCTCTTTGTAGTCAGGGCCCCCCCCCCTTAGTAGCCAGGGCACCCCTTAGGTAGTCAGGGGCCCCTTTTAGTAGTCAGGGGTCACCATAGTAGCCAGGGGCCCCCCTTAGTAGACAGGGGCCCACAATAGTAGTCAGGGCCCCCTTAGTAGACAGGGGGCCCCGTAGTAGTCAGGGGGCCCCTTAGTAGCAGGGGCCCCCTTAGTAGGCAAGGGCCCCCCCTTAAGTAGCCAGGGACTCCCCCCCCTTTGTAGTCAGGGGCCCCTCTTAGTTTTCAGTTGCCCCCCAATAGTAGCCAGGGGCCCCCTTGTAGCCAGGGCCCCCCCCCTTAGTAGTCAGGGGCCCCTCTTAGTAGTCAGGGGCCCCCATCGTTGCCAGGGGCCCCCTTTGATATTTTAAAAAAAAAAAAAAAAAAACAACCAGCCACTTACCTGTCGGCTCCGCTCCGGCTCCGCTCCTGGCAGGTCCCGGCCGCTCGAGCTCCCCGCCGGCTGCCGTACTGGCGGGGGGGGCCCTGCATAGGTGGCGCGGTGATGTGAGTCACCGCGCCGCCTACTGTCACCAGTGGGCCGGCGCCCGGCGGCCTGAAGGGCATAATGGTTCAGCCTGCCTGGGAGATCAGCGGAGCGCAGCGCTAGTGGAGCTGTGCTCCGCTTGACACGCGCAGCCCGGGAGTCGGGGACATGTAGTCCCCAAACTCCGGTCGGTCTATGGGCGCTCGGGACGCGGGTCCCGGGCCGTTCAGTGGACCGGATGCGCGGCCGGGCCCGGGGAGCGACGGATTTCCCCGGTCCCCCGGCGGCCCCAATCAGAGCCTGGATAACACTGCGGTGCAGAGAGGAGCGCTCCGTTATCGCGTGGACTCCGGGGCAGGCCGCAAGACTCGCAGCTGTTCGGAGTTTCGGGAACAGGCAAGCTTGTGTCATCACGCTGCGTGCGCGGCACTAATGCATCACCAACTGTGCCGGCAAGAGGAAGCAGAGCGCGGCGGGAGGCCGGACAGCGAGGAGGCGGAGCGGCGCGGGAGACGGAGCAGCGGGGAGCCAGGTAAGTGGGTATTTTTTGTTTTAATATATACCTGCCTATATAGCCTACACCTGCCTATATAGCCTACACCTGCCTATACCTGCCTATATAGCCTGCACCTGCCTATATAGCCTGCACCTGCCTATACCTGCCTATATGGCCTGCACCTGCCTATACCTGCCTATATAGCCTGCACCTGCCTATACCTGCCTATATAGCCTATACCTGCCTATATAGCCTATACTTGCCTATATAGCCTACACCTGCCTATAGCTGCCTATATAGCCTACACCTGCCTATATAGCCTGCACCTGCTTATACCTGCTATATAGCTAACACATTGCCTATACCTGCCTATATAGGCCTTACCTGCCTATATAGCATACACCTGCCTTGACCTTGCCTATAACGACCTATTACCTGGCCTATATAGACTACACATGCCTATACCTTGCCTATGAGGACCTATACCTGCCTTTAGCCTTCCTAGGGGACCCCTTTACCTGCCTATACTTGCCTATAGCCTGGCCTAGGGGGACCTATACCTGCCTATGGGGGCAATTACCAGCCTATAACCTGCCTATGAGGACCTATATCTGCCTATAAGGACCTATACCTCGCCTATATCTGCCTATGGGGACCAGATAGTGCATACTAGTCTATAACCTGCCTATGGGGGACATTAACATGCCTATTACCAGCCTTTATCTGTCTAGGGGGGACATTAAACTCCCTTTACCTGCCTAGGGGGGAATTGCTGCCTACCCCGCCTTTTGGGGGCATTAAATCCCAAACCCCTCCTAGGGGGACATTAAAATGCCGTGTAATTTTATTTATCTATTTTTTTTTAAAATTCACCGTACCCGCTGCTTTTTCCACCTTTTTTACTCCCCCTTTTTTTCCACCTAGGCTTATACTCGATCAATAAGTTTTCCCCGGTTTTTTTGGGGAAAAAGTGGTCCTCGGCTTATACTTGGGTCGGCTTTAAAATCGAGTATATACGGTATTTTTTTTATATTTTTGGAAAATTTTATTTTTTTCTTTTAATTTTATGAATAAATTTTTTTTTACATTTAAATAAGAAATTTTTTTACGTTTGAAAATCATAAAAAATTACTTTTTATTAATGTACTGGGGAAGTTAGAAATATTGGACATTTTTTCCCTAACCGAAAAATCTAGCTCCACTGCGACCCCTCAGGCTCAGGCAAAACCCAACCTGGATAGGCTGCCTGCCCCGGCTGTATTGTGCCTATTTTTGCCGACCACATTCATATATGTGTTAATTTTTGGGGGTGGTGCGACACGCCTCCATAACGGACCCAAAACACCCCCTCATGTTCAGCGCATTAGAAAGTGTTGAGTCTTAAGAACAATGTGCCAAACATTATACATCATAGCCGACTTACTTTTGGCACATTTTACGAAGGAAAAGGGTGAAAAACCCTTTAATACATGTCCCCCAAAATTTGCCCTTTTAAAAAGCAAATTTCAACCATGCCCCCCTTTCCGTAATCATGGACAGGGGAATCGTGACATAATTCCACAGAAAAAGCAGGAAAATTTTTTGCAGCAAAAAGACTGGGGATAAAACACAGACTTTGGGGTTTGTTGCCTTGTTCTTTGTAAAAAATTTCATACATAGAAAAAACTACGACAAAATATCCCCGCAGATTTAGAACACTTCTTTACACAAGCGGTAAAAAAGTTCTAATAGTTACAGTTAATTTTATAAAATAAATTTAGGCGCGAAAGTCCTACTTTTTTAAAAATTGGCATCAGGGTTTCCTTTTTAAAATTTACTAATGCGAAAAAAGGCACATTTTATAAAAAAAGGGGCCATTGCATTTAAAAAGGGCGCATTGCATCAAAAAAGGGGGCCCTGATCAAAAAAGGGGGCATGTATCAAAAAAGGGGGCATTATCAAGAGGGGCATTGCATCAAAAAGGCGCATTGCTCAAAACCCACACATAGCAATATTGGTGATTGGTAGATCTTCGAGGTTCATTGCCCGACGGGGCATAACATATGTAAGGCGCTTCAATAGGGATTTCGCAAGGGGGGGGCCAGGCATCATTTTTAGGCGCATTAGAAAGTGTCGTTCCCCCCGTATAATGCGCCCATTTTTGGTGTATGAAAACCCTTTTTAACAAAATATGGGGAAAAAATTGGGTTGCCACAAAATATAACAAAAAAACTCCCATTGGCGTTTTGGGGAAGGGTTCGCCCTCAATGTTTTAATGTTTCAGCCCCTACCCCTATTCCACCCCCCCCCCCCCTTTGTTCTCCTGACAGGGGAAGAAAAATTTTTTTCCCCCAAACAATACAGGACAAAAGGGAAAAAAACCCCCAGATTTATTAAAATATTTTAGGGAGATCAAAAAACCCTTTAGAAGATATGTTCAAAATTTTTTTTTGGCTTCAGGTAATAACTGGACCCCTTACACCTATCGGGGGGGACAAATACCACTTGGGCAAAATTTTGAAGCCCAAATTGCCCTACCAACATCGCCCATCGGGGGACCCACATTTTCATGGCAAAAAACTTTACCCAAATTTTAAAATTTAAAAACGGGAAATTTATGATAAACTTCAGACACAAAGCTTTTTTCTTTTCAAAAAAGTAAACCGTCTTTTCCATTTGTTTCCAAAAATTCGGGGAAAACCCCCAATTAAAGGGAAACTGGATTTTTGTCATTCGGCTGAAAAGAGCTCGCCTGTTTTCTGGCACTTTAATTGAGCTGTAATACCCAAAAACCACTTTAGGCCAGGATAATTTGAGGAAAGATTAGGGGCCCAAAGCCTTCAACCCTTTTATATAAACCAGTTCCCTTATTAAAACTAGTAAAAATTCTGCCCACTTTAAAGGGCACTGCCATCAAAAAGGAGGTTTTTGGAAAAAAGAAATGCCCCCTGGAAAACATATTTTTTAAACCCCCTTCCCGACAAAGGACAAATCTACCCCCCTAGGGGAAGGGGTTTCCCAAAAAAAAGGACGAAATGTTTTCGTCCTGGCTTTCGGGGGCGAGCCCACACGCGTTCGCAAACAGGGGACCAGCGGTAAATTACCGCTGGCCGCCCCGTATCCCCCAAAGGGCCGGAGTGAGAAAGGCCGCGGGGATTTCCCCCTTCTTTAAACCGAAAGCCTTTTCGGGTTGCGAAAATTAAAGCCCCAGGCAGAAAGGAGTGGCCTCCCTGCCTGCCCCCCGGGGGTTTTCCGAAATGTGTGGGGGCACCGATCTCCCTTGACGTCACCAGGGCCCCCAAAATGCTTTGTGGGCATGGACGGTAGTTGCCCAAAAAGGGCCCAAACCATTTAACACATTTCTTTTACTGTGCAATGGCCTCCCTTCTAACAGCAACTGATTTTTTTTGCTTTTTTAAAAAGAAAAAAGTTAAAAAAAATAAATTTTAAAAAAGGTAAAAAAGGGAAAAGAAAAACCCAAAAAAACAAAAAATAAAAAAAAAAAACACGTACCCCCCCTTTTCCCCTTTTTACAAACCCCAAATAAACCCCAAAAAAGAAAAAAATTTTAAAAGAAAGTCCCCAATATTTGGTAAAAAGCATGCGAAAATGCCCTGCCCTAAAAAACCTGTTAAAATTTTTTAAACCCGCATGGGGGGAAAACCCCGTAAAAAAAAAAAAGAAAAAAAACAGTCACAAAATTGCTTTTTTTGCATTTTTCCAACCCCGCAGCCATAAAAGGGAAATAAAAAGCGATCAAAAATCTAAAAAAACTCCAAAGTTTTCCCAAATTTAAAAACGCCCATTTTTCCAGAAAAAAAAAAAGGGCCCTTTTACACAGTCGTATACAAAAAAATAAAAAATTTATGGCATCAAAAGGATCGCAAAGCAAAAAAATTTTGTTTTAAACAAAAAAAACACTTTTTTTTT
Organism: Phyllomedusa bahiana; assembly: GCA_025379985.1. Taxonomy (NCBI): domain Eukaryota; kingdom Metazoa; phylum Chordata; class Amphibia; order Anura; family Hylidae; genus Phyllomedusa; species Phyllomedusa bahiana. The sequence continues at coordinate 13,728 of JAODAL010051563.1, read as the reverse complement.
TTTTTTAAAAGTCCCTCAAAAAAAAAAAAATTTTTAAAAATTGGGTATCGGTAATCGTATAACCCAAAGTAAATCAAACCCTTGTCACGGATACTGCGCAATGTGCCCTTTAAAAATAAAAATAAAAAACACTATAGGTTTGCATATTTTCTTAAAACCCTTTCCCCTTTCCAAAAAACGGTTTTTAAAAACATCCAAAATTTTGCCCCCCCAAAAAAATGAAAACCAAAAAAAAGGGTCAATACCCCAAAAAAATAAAAAGTTATGGCTCTCAGACTATGGCGATGCAAAAAATTTGTTTTCCTTTTTGAATAAAAAGTGTTTTTATTGTGTAAAAGCAGTAAAAAACCCATAAAAAAAAAAACAAATTGGGGATCGTTTTAATCGTATCGACCCTGATTTAAAAAATAGATTTCATTTATACCCCATGGTGACCGGGCTGTAAAAAATAAAAATTAAAAAAAACTTACTATTTGTTCCCCAAAAAACCTCACAAAAAACCAATAAAAAGTGATCAAAGCACATATCCCCCCTTTTAAAATTTTTCTAAAAAAAGTCAACTCATCCCGCAAAAAACAAGCCCATAACAAGCTCCGTGCACAGAAAAATTTAAAAAAAAATGGGTGTTAGAATAGGCAACAAAAAAAAGCAATTTCCCTTTTAGAAACCCAATTCTAATTTTGTTTAAAAATTTTTAAAACATAAAAAAAGATAAAAATTTATATCATTGCAATTGTACCGATCCCCCTAGTAAAATTAACCTGTCACTTTTGCCGTAGGCGAACAATGTCAAAAATAAAGCCCAAAAAAAAATGGTGGAACCCGTGTTTTTTTCCCCCCCTTTTCATAGGCCCCCAAAACTAAAAAAAAACTATGGACCACCTGTACACCTAAAATGCACAGTACACCCCTAGATGAGATCCATGAGGGGTGTTGAATCCAAAATGGGGCGACTTCTGGAAGGTTTCACCTTTTCTGGTACTTTGGGGGCTTTGCAAATGCGACATGACCCCACCGAAATCTGCGTTCCAAAAGCAAAATAGTGCTCCCTCCCTTATACACCCTGCCATGCGCCAAACAGCAGTTTACACCCACATGTAGGGTATTGCCGAACTTGGAAGAAATTGCTTAACAAAATTTGGGATGCTTTTTTCACAGGATTCCTAGTAAAAATTCAACATTTTCAGCTAAAATTGCAGATTGTTGGAAAAAATAAAAATTTCATTTTCCCAGCCTAACGCTAAAAAATTTTGTGAAACACCTGTGGGGGGTTAATATACTCACTACACCCCTGGATATATTCCTTAAGGGGTGTAGTCTCCAATATGGGGTCTTTTAGGGGTTTTTATTAAGTTTTAGCCCCGTAGGGTGTCCACAAACCTTAAATGGCGCCTAATTAAAATTGTTATGAAAATGAGACCCCAGAGTCCGGTAGGTGCACCTCCTATTCTGGGGCTTGTGGTTGAGCCAAATAGCGCACTAGGGCCACATATGGGATATCCCTGAAAACAGCAGAATCTGGGGAATCAATATTAAGTTGCATTTCCCTGATCACATCTACCGAGTTCTTGTGAATAATGGCTGAAAATTGAAAATCTGCAAAAAAAGTGAAATTTTAAATTTCACCTCCACTTTGCTTTAATTCCTGTGAAACACCTAATGGGCTAATAAACTTCCTAAATGCTGTTTTGAATACTTTAAGGGGTGCAGTTTCTTAGATGAGGTTATTTATGGGGGTATCTAACATACAGGCCAATCAAAATCACGTTAGAACTGGACTGGTCCCTAAAAAAATGTATATTGAAAATTTTCATGAAAATGTGAAAATTACTACTAAATTTCTAAGCCTCCTAATATCATAAATAAAAAAAGACATTTAAAAATAAGATGCCAACCTACAGTAGACATATGGTAGATGCTAGTTATAAGCTACTTTGAGTGGAGTAACTATTTATTTTACACGCAGAAATTTTTGAAGTTTGAAAATGATAAATTTTTCCAATTTTTCACAGTATTTTGATATTTTTCACAAACAAAAAATGACTTTTTGGACCAAAATTTCTTACTATCTTAAAGCACAATGTGTCAGGAGAAAACAATCTCTGAATCACAAGGATAGGTTAAAGTGTCAAAAAGTTATTCTCACATAAAGGGACACGAGACAGATTTCAAAAATGGGGCTCTGTCAGAGAGGCCAAAACTGGCTCTGGCGGTAAGGGGTTAAAGGGGCACTGCCATCAGAAAGGAGGATGTTTGGAAAAAGCAATGCTCCTGGAAAACGATATATTTAAAAAAAATCTTTGGACACTTCTTTATTTTTGTAAGTAAAAAATACATATAAAATATTGTCCTTCTCTAACTGTGATATAAAACTTTTTAGTACTCTGGGCAGACTAATCTCACTTTACCTCAGTGGCTACTTATCTCTGTACAGTGTAATTAAAACTAAAAGGCAGTGACTCAGTGATTGCTCTATTGTTCTCTGCAGAGAATTAGATAAGAATATGCTTCAGCAGACATAGTAAATGAAAAGCTAAATAGGAAGAACTATTTCTGCACTGGGGGAGAAGGTGGTTTTCTTCACAACCATCAGGTAATACTCAGAGCACCCTCCACAATCTGAAAGAAGAACCATAAATCAATCCTCTCACTGCTGCTATCAGAGCTCACAGACAAGTCAGGGAACAGCCAGGAAGTCCTACACTTAGAGGAACAAATTATAAAAGCAAACACAAAAATCACACACTAAAAACAAATCAAATAACAGCTTTATATTGCTTGACAATAAGTGAAAAAAAAAATACTAGGGGCTACATGTCCCATTAGGGCTGCGCCATTTTTTGGGTGTATTTTGCACCAAAAAACTGTTGACGTCATTTTCTCTATATAAATGAACTGTCGTACACCAAAACTGGGCGCATTATATGCCAGAAATGACACTTTAGAATGTGCCTAAAGTAGGCGCATCAAATATGCCTGCAATGATATGCTATGCGCCTTTTTTTGGTATACGCCTAAATTAGGTGCATTAAATAGTCTATACAAAGTAGACCAGATGCCATATTTTTGACAGGTTTATTTATTCAGACACATTATATACTCATTTAATGCGCCTTAAAACTGGCGTGGAAGCGTCTCTTTTCTGACATGTCGCCCATAGTGTTCATGGTAGTGTTCATTTAATGCAAGGTTTAATGCCCAGAACCAGGCTGGAGTAAATTGAATTTGATGTGGAGCATCCCTCTTGGTATGAAGGCAGTATGGAATCAATGGCACAAAGTCATTTAACCCATTAAAAACACCAGTTACTTATTCAAATCAGTGAAAATTGCCCGTCTTCCCACTTTGATGCCAATTTTAATTACCAAAACCACTTGTGGGATCAGTGGCCCAAAGTCATTTAAGCCTTTAAAAACACCAGTTACTTATTCAAATCAGTGAAAACTGCCCGTCTGCCCATTTTGATGCCAGTTTTAATGCCCAGAACCACTTTGGGCCAGGCTGGACTAAACTGAATTTGATGTGTGGCATCCCTCTTAGTTTGATGACGGTGTGGGATCAGTGGCCCAAACCTATTTAACCCTTTAAAAACACCAGTTATGGACTTCAGGGGGTGGGGCGTCTGGAGTGGCCGCTTTCTACCAGAGCTCCTCCGTGGCCGACAGTATCCAGTGAAAAGCTGAGCCATCTGGCGACTCAAAATCACCGGCACTCACCATCAGAGATGCAGTGATCATCTCCGACCCAGAGGACTCGAAATTGTTTTGCCCCGTAGGCACAGTGCAGCTGCGTGAGCTGCGAAGTCAGGCGCCGCCTGTGAGACCGGGCCGGGTCACATACCACCGAGCCGAAAGTACACCGGGATCCGCGCGACGAGACGGGCACCGCCGAATAGCCGGAGGACAACACCGGAGGGACAGAGCCCGCACTGAGAGCCGGCGAGAGACGGGGAGAGCGGCCCCCACAGACGCAGGTGGTCTTCCCGCACGGCAACCCTGGTCGCCATCTTGGCCACACCACGAGGCGAGTGGTGGCGAGGAGCCGTCTGCGACACAGTCGAGTACCTTCTTCTGAGGTCAGTGGGTCCCGGGAGTCGCAGTGACCACCACCGCACCTCTTGCAGGCAGAGCCGGGGATCCGGATCGCGCATCGAGAGCCGGAGATTGAAAGAGAGTACGGCACCTGGAGACGCGGGAAGTTTTCCCGCGCGACAGCCCCGGACGCCATCTTGGCCCACAGTGCGGGATGGGTAGCAAAGACGAGAAGTCTGTGGCGCAGCTGCACGACATCCCCCGCGGCATTACAGCTCGCTGGAGTCCGCGGAGGTCAGCTCTCCAGGAGGAGTGCCCGACTCACATCGGAGAGGTACCGGGGTATCCCTGCCCTCGGGCTCACGAATCGTAGCCTGGGCCACACCGCTTAAGTGAAGGGGGGGAAGTTCCACATACGAATACTACCGCCCGAGCGACGGCTACATACTGCCACGTAGTAATCGAGACATCCCTGAATCTTAGTCCCTGGCGGGCCGTCTGAGTCGGTGACTGATATCGGAGCCCTCACACTTGAAGGTGCCCACTTGTACTGGGCACACGGCTCCATAAGGGCTCAACTGGAACTGTTACCGCCTCCATACCTGGCTATCACCTCTCCCAGGATTATATATCAGTCTACCCATATATATCTCCTTCCTAACGCTGTCCCTTCTACCAGTGCCGAGATACCACCACTACAGTAGAGCGGCTCTATTTAATAATCACTGGGACTCCTGGCTACTATATCAAGACAAGACATCTGACCTTATATTTCTCCCACCCAAGTTCTCAACCCGAAAATCTGTTGTTACCACGCTCACAGAAGAAGAGCCCTCTTAGGCTGATCTCTGCGCTTACTTTCCCCCACAACCACACTACTAAGCGCGAACCTGCGTACATTTTCCAGAGTTTATCTCCGGAACCTATCTTTAGCCATACTGCCTTCAGGAGACTTAAAGTCACGGCAACAATATACCACAGGTTGAAAAACCCTGCCCAGACGAGAGTGGAGGAGAGACCCCTGTGTGCCGCCATCATACTTCGACGCAGACACACTGAAGCTAACTAGTCTCTCTAAGGGATACAACACACAAGTCCTCCTCCCCCCTCCTACAGTGTCTCCATTCTCATTCACACCAGGACAGTGATTTCTCCCGTTATATCATTGTTCATATCGAGTGTATTGACAGTGTCAAATCTGACATGTACATATCGTTGTTCAATGATTGCTTTGTATTGTTATAACTGATAGAGTTTTCTTGAATGTGGGGAATATCTGCGTCATTCTATTCCAAGCATCAGACCTAAAAACACACCTAACCAGACTGGGACACTAAGGCTATGTTCACACGGGTTAACTGCGGGGCATAATTACGCCCCACAGTTATGCCGTGTGGCCGGGGGCGGGAGCGGGGGAGGGAGCGGGGGGCCGGCACCTCGTCGGCCCATAGACAATCACTGCTAGCGGCGCGTATACGCCGCTAGAAAGTGACATGTGAATTATCTCCCCGCTCGGCTTATTCGCCGAGCAGGGAGAGGAGACGTAATCCATAGTTCTCTATGAGAACTGTGGATTACCGTAATGAATGGGCCGTTTTCAGACCGTAATTTGCGCACTTCGGCGCGTAATTACGGACCGAAATACGGCCCATTTTAAGCTGTGTGAACATAGCCTAAAGTCTATTATCTAACTCACCCTTGTTGCCATAGCAACTTCAGCTGAGACAACACATCGCACTTCACCACAAGACCAGCAGAGGGCAGTGTTACGTTGTTCATCTAACTGATTAACTCCTTAACGACCTCCGCAACTCGGTGCTTTAACCCTTTGATTGCGGCGGTGCGTTACCGCAGCGCAATTAAAGGGTTCCCCTGCTCTGTCGGGTGATCGGAACACCCGGTGACCCGACAGAGCCCGGGGAACGACTGCACAGTCAGAGTGGCCCCAGAGCTGTCTGTGTACTAAGCCAGTGACTAGGACGCACTTTGTGCTGTCCTAATCACTGCCTGTGTCAGACTGACACAGATTAGAATGTATTAGCATATATGAATATGATAATACATTGCTAAGTGTAAAAAAAAAAATAAAAAAAATGTTAAACAGTTCTCCCTTCATGGGAATAAAAAAAAAGTAAAAAGAAAACCATAAAAAGTGTAAAAAAAAGTGTAAAAAAATAAATAAAATAAATATTTAATAAAAAATAATTGTTCATAAATTACACGCACAAAAAAACCTACACATATTTGGTATCCACACGACCGTTGTCACGGGGGTCGCGGGCTACCGCTTTCCCCCGCGACCGTCACCATGCTCGCAGAGAATCCGGGCGGCAGCTGCGGCTGCCCGCGCCCTTTCCCCCCTGCTGTCCCGGTCCCGGCGCGGTTCTCTTACCTGTCCGCACTCCTGTGAACCCCTGCTCCCGGGGCCGCCGTGCGCGTTGGCCCGCTGCCTAGGCGCACGCGCGCCGATTTCTCTAATTTAAAAGGGGCCGCTTTCCCCGATAATTGGTCCATTGTCGGGCGCTGGTTCTATTTAAGGTATCCGCCCCCACACTTCCTGACCGCCCTGTTGGTGTGTTCTTGGTGCGTTTTTCAGAGTTTGGAGTTTAGTCTTGATTACCTGTGTACCAGTCCGCTTGCTCACTTTTCCTAAACCTTGCCTGTTTCCCGCCTGCCCTGACCGTCTGCCGTCTCTGACTACGAACCTCTGCCCCTGCCTGACCTTCTTCCTGTCCCGACTACGCCTCCGGATTACTTTTCTGTACCACGCCTGTACCCCGGCCACCACGCAAGCAAGTCACTTAGGGGTAACGACCTGGTAGCCTCACGCCGCGCAAGTCCATCCCGCTTTGCGGCGGGCTCTGGTGAAAACCGGGGATACTTATACTCCGCTACCTCGCGTGGCTTAGCTATCATCGCTTGCGTTGGCCCAGCGGATCCACCTCCTGTTACAGTACAGACTGGCCATGGATTCCCCAGGGCACCTCTGCCTGATCTCCGGGGACATCACTACAGCTGTCGCCCAGCAGAGTCAACGTATCGACCAGCTAGCGACCATGATGCAGAACCTGGCACTGTCTATGCCTATACCGGCTGCTGCCCCTGCACCTGCATCCGTTGCCCCCAGCATCCATTGCTTACCTGCTTCGGCGCCGGGTCCTTCTCTGCATCTGCCACTCCCTCACGCTACGATGGAGACCCCAAGAAGGCCGAGGTTTCATCAGCCAGTGCTCCATCCATCTCGAAATGATGGGGCACCAATTCCCTACAAGCGACCCAAGGTGGCCTTCATAATCAGCCTCTTGTCTGGGAAGCCTTGGCTTGGGCTAAAACCGCTATGGGATCGAGGGGATCCTCTGACGGCGGACCTCCGAACCTTCCTCCAGGGGTTCCGCACGGTCTTCGGGGGAACCAGGCCGTACTTCTTCGGCTGCCGCAGCGCTGCTCTGGCTACATCAGGGCGACACCACAGTCGGTCAGTATTCGGTGCAGTTTCGCACTCTCGCTTCGGAGCTGGATTGGAACAATGAAGCGTTGGTGGCGAGATTTTGGCAAGGCCTCTCGGGGCGAATCAAGGATGAGCTCGCCGCTCGGGATCTACCAGCTGCCTTGGATGACCTAATCCATTTGGCCACCCGAGTGGATATTCGCTTCGGCGAAAGGCAACAAGAGCTCCGCCTACAACGGGGAACCGTCTGTCCATGCCGTTTCCCCCACTTGGCTCCCACGTTCCAGCGGTCACCCCTTCCTCCTCCACACCGGCCTTATGATTGTCCCATTGACCTGCAACCTGGCTGTACTCCTCCCAGAGGCCGGGTTTACCCTCTCTCCGTCCCGGAGACTAAGGCGATGTCTGAATACATCAAGGAGAACCTCCGCAAAGGATTCACCCGTAAGTCTCGTCTCCGGCGGGAGCCGGCTTCTTCTTCGTGGAGAAAAAAAGACGGGTCCCTCCGGCCCTGCATCGTCTATCGGGGCTTGAATTTAAAATTACCATAAAAAAAACGTTACCCGTTCCCCTTGATCTCCGAACTCTTTGACGCCTTGCGTGGGCGAAAATATTTTCTAAACGGGATCTACGGGGGGGCCTAACAATTTAATCCGCATTAGGGAAGGCGTTTGAAGGGAAAAAACGGCATTTAATACACGGGACGGCCATTTCGAGTATTTGGTTATGCCTTTCGGTCTCTGCAACGCCCCGGCAGTATTTCAAACTTTTTTAAATGAGATCTTTCGGGACCTACTCTTTTGGTTATGTCTACTTGGAACGATATTCCATCTTCTCCCCTGATCTCGAGATCTCGCCACCATGTCCGCCAGGTCCTAAAGCGGACTCCGCATCATCAGCTCTTTGCCAAACCCGAAAAGGTGCCTCTTTGAAAGGCCAAGCTCCCCTCAGATAAGGGTCTCCGTGGATCCCTCCAAACTCTCCGCGGTGCTGCAGTGGCCACAACCGGGTGGGCCTTCGGGCCATTTAACGTTTTTTGGGATTTGCTAATTATTATAGGCAATTTATCCCTCACTTCTCTACACTTGTGGCTCTCTTGGTGGCCCTGACTAGGAAGAATGCCAATCCCAAATCCTGGACCCCAGGGGCCCCCAAGAAGCCTTCAACCGGCTCAAAGCGGCATTTGGCTTGGTCCGGTCCTGTCTCGCCCAGACCCTAACTGCCATTTATTCTGGAAGTGGATGCTTCTTCGGTCGGCGCTGGTGCTGTCCCCCCTGCAGAGATCCTCCGCTGGAAAACCCTACGTACCTGTGGTTTTTTCTCCAAGACTTTTCTCTCCTGCCGAGAAGAACATACCATAGGTGATCGTGAATTACTGGCCTAAAGCTGGCCCCCTAGAAGAATGGCGTCATCTGCTGGAGGGGGCTCACCACCCTTTGACATTTTCACAGACCATAAAAACCCTTTTCTGTACCTTCAGTCGGCTCAAACGCCTGAACCCCCGCAAGCCAGGTGGTCATTATTCTTTGCCCGTTTTGACTTCCGCTTACATTTTTGGCCGGCCGAGAAAAACCTCAGAGCTGACGCTCTATCTCGTTCCTCGGATACGGTGGGTCTTGAGCCTCCTCCCCAGCACATTGTCCCCCCGGAGCGACTCGTCACGGCTGCCCCTGTGGACCTCCAGCACCACCCCCCGGGAAGACGTATGTGCGACCTGCCTTGCGCCCTAGAATCCTGAAGTGGGGACACTCTTCTCATACGGCTGGGCCCGGAGTCCATAGGTCGCTTCAATTGGTCTCCCGATATTTAAATGGTGGCCCACTCTTGCTAGGACATGAGGGACTTTGTTCTAGCCTGCACCCCCTGTGCCCGTAATAAGGTTCCTCGCCCCAAGCCCGCGGGCCTTCTTCAGCTGTCCCGGTGCCGGAAAAACCCTGGACCCATGTAGCCATGGACTTCATTAATGATTTTTCCCGCCCCATCTGGGAACACGGTCATCTGGGTTGTGACCGACCGTTTTTTCCAAAATGGCCCCCTTTATCCACTGCCTGGGTTACCCTCTGCCCCCCAACTGGCCCACATTTTTTCAGTCACGTTTTCCGTCTGCACGGTCTCCCTTTACATATTGTCTCAGTATGGGGAGTCCAATTTATTGCTAAATTTGGGCGGGCTTTTTTGTGGTCAATTGCAGGTTTCCCGTTAGAACTTCCTTCCGCATACCACCCCCAGACCAATGGGGGAGGTTGAGAGGGTTAACCAGTGTTGGGCACCTACCTGAGGCATTTTGTGTCCACCCGTCAAGATAAATGTCTGATCTTCTTCCCTGGGCAGAGTTTTCTTTAACTCTTTAGATTTTGGGATCTGCTGGGGCCTTTCCCCCCCTTTTTTTTCGTGTTTGGGTTACATCCCGCCTCTCCCCCTGGCCACCTCATGTCATGTCCCGGCTGTGGATGCCCAAGTAAGGGACATCAAGGCTCTCTGGCAGCTCACGCGACGGGCCTGCTACGGGCTTCTGCTCGCACCAAAGCTCAGGCTGACAGGTACCGTAGGCTCCCGCCCCTATTTGAGTCGGGAGATAGGGTTTGGTTGCCCACCAAATATAATCGCTTTAAGGTGCCTTCTTATAAGTTAGGCCCTAAATACGTGGGTCCGTTGGAGGTACTGCAACGACTTAATCCGGTGTCCTACAAGCTCCGCTTGCCTCCTACCCTGCGCATCCCGAATTCCTTCCATGTCTCTCTCCTCAAGCTGGTGGTACTGAATCGCTGCTCCCGGGGGGGGCTGTCTCGCCTTCTCCTTGGCCAACTCTGACAACATCTTTGAGGTCAAGGGGGTGTGGGCACAGAAGACAGAGAGGGGGAAGCGGTTCTTCCTCAATGACTGGAAGGGTTCGGGCCAGAGGGGAGCGGGCGTGGGAACCGGAGGCCAACCTGTCGCCTGACCTCCTCTCTAGGTTTCAAAAGAAGAGGGGGAGACCTAAGGGGGGGGTACGGTCACGGAGGTCACGGGCTCCGCTGCCCCCCCGCGACCGTCACCCTGCTCGCAGAGGATCTGGCGCGGCAGCTGCGGCTGCCCGCGATCTTCCCCCTGCTGTCCCGGTCCCGGCGCCGCGTTTTCTTACCTGTCTGCGCTCCTATTGAACGCTGCTCCCGGCCGCCGTGCGCGGGGCCGCTGCTCTAGGGGGCACGCGCGCCGACTTCTCTAAATTTAAAGGGCCAGCGTCCCCCATAATTGGTCCATTGTCAGGCCTGGTTCTATTTAAGGTATCCGCCCCAACATTCCTGACAGTCTGTTGGTGTGTTCTTGGTGCGTTTTGAGAGTTTTGGGGGTTTAGTCTTGATTACCTGTGTACCAGTCCGTTTCTCACGTTTCCTGACCTTGCCTGTTTTTCGCCCCGCCCTGACTGTTTTGCCCGTCTCTGACTACGAACCTCTGCCGCCGCCTGACCTTCTTCCTGTCCCCCACTACGCCTCCGGATTACTTTCTGTACCACGCTGTACCCCTGCCATCGCAAGCAAGTCACGTCAGGGGTAACGACCTGGTTACCTCACGCCGCAGCAAGTCCATCCCGCTTTGCGGCGGGCTTGGTAAAACCGGGGGCTACTTAGATTCCGTTCCCTGGCGTGGCTTAGCTATCATCGCTTGCGTTGGCCCACGGATCCCCTCCTCCGTTACAACCGTAATAAAAATGTAAAATTAATCTAACAAGTTATTACGTGTGAAATGTGAATGGTGTAAAAAAAAAAAATACTGCAATTATTCATATGTGAACTTAAAACTATTCCCCCATAAGTTAACCCTTTTCTAAAATAAAACGAGGCCTCATCCAACTGCGTCATGAAAAAATAAAAAAGTTACAACTGTTGAAACGCAAAGGGCTCAAAAACTAAAAAAATGTTCTGGTCATTAACTATTTTCAGGCGTTCGGCTTAAGGGGTTAATCTCTCTTGGATATTTTGCTTCAACATAAGAGAGATTTTCTATAATTTAGATAGTAACAATTGACGAGCTAATTTTCGGTAGTCAGATAGCATCAGCTAACTGAGTATCCCCCCTCACTCAATTTTGGGCTCAGACCTCCCCTAAAGTGGGCGGCACTCACACCATAACACCACCCTTGCCAAAGGGCCTCACATCCAACATCACCTAGGCAAATACAAGCTTTCTAAGGGCCCCAGTTTTATTCATATAGACACTGTAGTCATCTAGCTCTCACAAGTGAATATCCCACATCCTTTACCGGGCAAAGTTAAGACGTGGTTACTATGTCGTATACGCCGTGTTATAGAAATTTGATATGATCCTTTTTTTCAATGCTCTTCTAATCTAATGCTTTTGACTCCCCATGTGATCAGTATATATCGCTACTGTGACAAACCGCACTTACTCCGCGGACTTATCCCAGACCCTCCTCTGCTCTAGAGTATTTACAAATTATACAAAAAAAAAAGCCAGACAGAGTGACTTGCTCAAAAGCCCTGTCATCTACTCCACAAAAAAACACCGTCTCCAAGCCTACTAAACCCCAAGGCAGCTAGCACACTCATACATCAAACAACCAAACATACAATATGGCCCATTCTTCATCGCCACAAAAAAAGGGCTGAGACAGGGGTTCTCCTAGCTCTCCGACAATGCCCCTAAAGGACACCACAGAAGCTATGGCACCAGCAGCAACACTGGCACAGGAGATGTCCCGTCTACCCCCTGTCGGCCCTGGATAGACGCTTCGATCTATTTCAGGCTTCAATTAACGCTGCTTTTTCACAAAAATCCACAAACTCTCAGAAAATAGCAGACTTAGAGACCCGGACAGCTGCAGCAGAAGAAATCTCGCTAGATTGGACACTTCCGGTGCCTCGCATCAGGCTTTCAACACCGCCCTTTCGGCCAAATTAGAGGACTTGGGGGAAAAGGAAAAGGCGAAATAGCCTGCGCTTTATAGCAGGGGTGTCAAACCCTTTTCATCGGGGGCCACATCAGCCTCACGCCGTAGTTAAAAGGGCCTTAAAGGGCCGACATAATTTTAGAACTGTGTAAATGGAATTTCTCCTTTAAGGGGTTGTCTCACTATGAAGATCATAGTTTAAAATGTGGGGACCAAAAATCTAAGGATGTATGTCCTTGGTTACTATTGGCAAAGTGCTACGGTTTTAGCGAACGGGCTGGTTTACATGTGCTTAGCAACGGTGTTTGTTTACTGGTCAGGGAAGCATTCTGTCCTGCCCAGGTCGTGCACATGCAAAGGAAAGACAGTTAAGATGAGGGGCAGGGATGTGTGTATTGGAAGGCAAGGAGGAGAAGCAGTGAAGAGGATACAATACACACAACCCCCCTGCATGTCCTCTCACTGCTTCTCCTCCTTGCCTGCCAATACACACATCCCTGCCTCTCCTCTTATCTGTTACATTTGTACAGTATTGCTATTATAATTAGCCCTTTGAGAGCCACCAGGAAGAATATATTGCCCCCCCATAGGTAGATAGGTACATATGACCCTTGTAGATAAGTGGGTATAAAGCCCACTGTAGATGACAGTTGTATCTGCCCATGTTGGTAGATAGGTATTTTTGCCCCCTGTAGCCAGATAGTTGCCTCCTGCAGCCAGGTAATATGCCCCATATAGAAAGGGAGATGCCCCACATAGCCCCCCTGTAGCCAGGTACATGCCCCACGAATTCCCCCTGTAGCCAGGTACATGCCCCACATAGTCCCCCTGTAGCCTGGTAGATGCCCCATGTAGCCCCCCTGTAGCCTGGTAGATGCCCCATATAGCCATGTAGATGCACCACACAGCCCCCCAGTAGCCAGGTAGAGTCCTCGGTAGACATGTAGATGCCCCATATAGCCCCCCAGTAGCCAGGTAGATGCCCCATATAGCCAGGTAGATGCCCCATATAGCCCCGCAGTAGCCAGGTAGATGCCCCATATAGCCAGGTAGATGCCCCATATAGCCCCCCAGTAGCCATGTAGATGGCCCATAGCCCCCCCCCCAGTACTCAGGTAGATGCCCCATAGTCCCCCCAGTAGCCATTTAGATGCCCCATAGTCCCCCCAGTGGTCAGGGTGATGGCCCCATAGTCCCCCCAGTGGTCAGGGTGATGGCCCCATAGTCCCCCCAGTGGTCAGGGTGATGGCCCATAGTAAACCCAGTGGTCAGGGTGATGGCCCCATAGTCCCCCCAGTGGTCAGGGTGATTGCCCCATAGTCCCCCCAGTAGTCATTTAGATGCCCCATATAGCCCCCCCC